>PVKC010012777.1:0-23490 GCA_004027635.1 Crocidura indochinensis
TAGGTGCTAGTTTTGGAAACTGGGGTTTTTCCATCATAAGGGGCCCTATGTGTTGTAATGAATTGAATCGAAGTTGGGCACTTGTAAGACAAGCACCTAATCTAATGTACTATTTCTCCAGTTAATATAAAGACTAGTTTTGAGAAAATTATTATTATTTATATTTAATTTTATTTTGGGGGGGGTCACACCCTGCAGCGCTCAGGGTTACTCCTGGTTCTATGCTCAGAGATCACCCTTGGCAGGCACAGGGGTCCATATGGGATGCTGGGATTCGAACCACCATCCTTCTGCATAGAAGGCAAATGCTTTACCTCCATGCTATCTCTTCTGCCAAAAAATTATTTATCTTACACAATTCTGTCCTAATTTAAAACAGATAGAATACCACTTAATGATAAAAGGACATTGCTTCTAAGTTGTTGAAAGCTAATTTTCTTCACCTTCTTGAAATGCATTACCAAATTTGAAATGGAAAAGGCAAAACTAGGCCAAAATACTTTTCTCTTCAATAGTAATTAAGGTGATTTAAATTCATTTGGAACTTGTAGCCACATTTTTCCTTTAACATGATAGATACTCATTTCCCAAAAAGATAAAAAATCAGGTCTGAGTTCTTCATATACACTTAGTTCATCCATTTTTCACTTTAATAGTGTATAAATTATTTATGATTTATGAATTAAGATAATATTCCAAGTTACTTCTATGCTAAAGTATTTGAGTTTAAACTGATAATCATGTTTTAGATTTCTTTGGAAATTGCTTCCATTCTATCTTTGTTGATATATAACTATATTTTATTACTCATATTATTTTCTTTTGATTTTTTTGCAGAACTTATGTTGTTTGTTGTTTATTCTATACCATTTTGTCTCATAAAGCATCACACAGCATTAAATTAATAACAGTCAATAAACAATGACCAAGCATTAATATCGAACTAATCAATTTGATTAAAGAATAACAAGAATCAACAAAACTGATGATCTGCTAACTAAAAATGTGACTTTCTCTTTTATTACCAAATTATAATCATTTTATAAGCATATTGAATTTAGAGTATAAGATTTAACAATGAATATCATGCATTTCTTTCATAATCAGACTTTCTACATTTGATCAGTGTCTACTAGGCATATAACTGTGAATATCAAATAAAGAGTCATTTAATATCCTTATTCTCATTTCCTTTTTCTTTTTTGAAAGTCCTTAGATTGATTTATTTAATATATTTATTTAAACACCTTGATTACAAATATGATTGTAGTTGGGGTTCAGTCATGTAAAGAACAACCCCCTTGGGGCCTGGGAGATAGCATGGAAGTAAGGCGTTTGCCTTTCATGCAAAAGGTCATCGGTTTGAATCCCAGTGCCCCATATGGTCCCCCGTGCCTGCCAGGAGCAATTTCTGAGCATGGAGCCAGGAGTAACCCCTGAGCACTGCCGGGTGTGACCCAAAAACCAAAACAAAAAACAAACAAAAAAAAACAACCCCCTTCATGAGTGTAACATTACCACCACAAATGTCCCAAATCTCCCTCCTCCCCACCCACCCCCAACTGTAATCTAGAAAGGCTTTCCACTTCCCCAATTCATTCACAATGTTATGATAGTTCTCAGTGCAGTTACTTTTCTAACTGCACTCACCACTCTTTGTGGAGAGCTTCATGTCATGAGCTGGACTTTCCAGCACTCCTTTCTTTATCTCTGAGGATTATTGCAAAAATGTATTTTATTTTTCTTAAAAGCCATAGATGAGTGAGACTATTCTAGGTCTATCTCTCTACCTTTGACTTATTTCACTCAGCATAATAGATTCCATGTACATCCATGTATAGGAAAATTTCATGACTTCATCTCTCCTGACAGCTGCATAATATTCCACTGCGTATATGTACCACAGATTCTTTAGTCATTCATCAGTTGAAGGGCATCTTGATTGTTTCCAGAGTCTGGCTATTATAAATACCTTGGCAATGATTATAGGTGTGAGGAAGGGATTTTTGTATTTTATTTTTGTGTTCCTAGGGTATATCCCTAGGAGTTGTATAGCTGGGTCTTATGGGAGCTCTATTTCCAGGTTTTGGAGGAATCTCCATATCGCTTTCCATAAAGGTTGAACTAGATGACATTCCCACCAGTAATAAAAAAGAGTTCCTTTCTCTCCACATATTCGCCAGCACTACTTGTTCTCATTCTTTGTGATGTGCACCAATCTGTATGGCATGACATGGTACCTCATAATTGTTTTGATTTGCTTCTCCCTGATGATTAATGATGTGGAGCATTTTTTCATGTGAATTTTGGCCATTTGTATTTCTTCTTTATCAAGTGTCTGTTTATTTCTTATCCCCATTTTTTATGGAATTATATTGTTTTTCTTGTAAAGTTCTGTCAGTGTCTTGTATATTTTGGATATTAGCCCCTTATCTGATGGGTATTGGGTGAATAGTTTCTTCCAATTTGGGGAATAGTTTCTCCCAAGTTGGGGATAGTAATGCCCCATATTTCTTTTCTCAAGGAGTGCTTCAGCTATTCCAGAGTGTTCATTGTTCCAAATGAATTTCAGAATTGTTTATTCCACTTCTTTGAAGAATGTCATGGGTATTTTTAGAGGAATCACATTAAATCTGAACAATTCTTTGGGGAGCATTGCCATTTTAATTATTTTAATCCAGCCAGTCCATGAGCAGGGTTTGTGTTTTCATTTCAATGTGTCCCGCATATTTCTTGAAGCAGTTTTTTATAGTTTTCTTCAAGTTACTTATAGTTCCTTCAAGTCTTGCATCAAGTTTACTCCAAGATGTTTGAGTTTGTGTGACATTAATGTGAATGGGGTTGTTTTCTTAATGTCCATTTCTTCCCTATCAATATTGGTGTCTAAAAAGGCCATTGATTTTTGTGTGTTAATTTTTTAGCCTGCCACCTAGTTATTTGAATCTATTGTTTTTTGAAGCTTTTTGGTAGAGACTTTAAAGTTTTCTATGTCAAATATCATGTCATCTTCAAGCAGTGAGAATTTGACTCTTCCTTTCCTATCTGGATTCCCTTGATTTCTTTTTCTTGCCTAATCGCTAAAGCAAGTAATTTGAGTTCTACGTTGAATAGCAGTTGTGAGAGAGGACAGCCTTGTCTTGTACCAGAATTTATAGGAAAGGCTTTTAGTTTTTCTCTATTGAGAATGATATTTGCCGCTGGCTTGTGGTAGATGACCTTAACTATATTGAGAAAGGTTCCTTTCATTCCCATCTTGCTGAGAGTTTTAAGCAAGAATGGATGTTGGACCTTATCAAATGCTTTCTCTGCCTCTATTGGTATGATCATGCAATTTTTACTTTTCTTGTTGTTGATGTTGTATTTTATGTTGATAGATTTACAAATGTTATATCATCCTTGCATTTTTGGGAATGAAATCTACTTTATCATAGTGCATGATCTTCTTGATGAGGTATTGAATTCTTTTTGCTAGGATTTTGTTGAGGATCTTTGCATCTGTGTTCATCAGGGATATTGGTCTGTAATTTTTTTTTGGCAGAAACTCTGTCTGGTTTTCATATCAAGATGATGTTGGCTTCATAAAACTTATTTGGAAGTGTACCCATTTTTTCAATTTCATGAAAGAGCCTTGCCAGGATTAGTAGCAGTTCCTCTTGAGAGGTTTGAAAGAATTTATTAGTGAATCCATCGGGACTTGGACTTTTCTTTTGGGGCAGACATTTGATTAATTTTCTCAATGGTGATTTGGAGTGTTTAGATAAGCTATATCTGCCTTATTCAACCATAGAAGGTTATAGGAATCTAAGAATTTATCCATTTTTTCCAGATTCTCATATTTGTTGACACAGATTTTCTCAGAGTAGTCTCTGATTACCCTTTGAATCTCTCCATTATCTGCTGTGATCTCCCCCTTTCCATTTCTAATATGGATTATCAAGTTTCTCTCTCTTTCTTTGTGAATTTTGCAATGGTCAATATTTCGGATTGTTATTTTGGTTTTAACTTCATTTATATCTGCTCTAAGCTTTGTCATTTCCTTCTGTCTCCCCATTTTTCGATCCTTTTGTTGATCATTTTCTAATTTTATGAGCTGCGTTATTAGGCTATTGAGGTATGCCCCTTCTTCCTTCCTGATGTATTCTTGCAAAGCAATAAATTTTCCTCTCAGCTATGCTCTTGCTGTATTCATAGATTCTGATCCTTTGTGTCTTCATTGACATTTGTTTCCAGAAAAGTTTTGATTTCCTCTTTGATTTCATCTCAGACCCAGTGATTGTTCAGTAGAAGACTGTTTAATTACCAGTTGTTAACATTTTACTTCAGTGTCCCTTTGTAGCTCACATCTAATTTCAGAGCCTTTTGGTCAGCAGACATAGCCTGCAAAATTTCTATCCTCTTGATTTTATGGAGGTATGTTTTATATGCCAGCATGTTGTCTATCCTGGAGAATGACCCATATACATTGGTGAAGAATATGTTTCCAGTTTCTGGGGATGGAGTGGCCTATATTTATCTACTAGGCCTCTTTCTTCCATTTATCTTTTCAGGGCTAGTATATTTTTGTTGGGATTCAGTCTGGTTGACCTATTCATTGATGACAGAGCCATGTTGACATCTCCCACAATTATTGTGTTATTGATGTCCTCTTTCAAATTTATCAATAATTGTATTACATAATTTGCTGGTATCTCATTGGGTGTATATATGGTTAGTAGTATGATTTCTTCCTGTTGCACATGTCCCTTGATTAGTACGAAGTGTCCATCTTTGTCCATTACAACTTTTCTGAGACTAAAGTTAGTGTCAGCATATATATGGTCTTCCTTCGCTTTTCAGCCTGGGCAACTCTAGGAGAGTGATTTTTCTGGGCCCTTTTCGGCCCACTCAGGAGAGGTTCAGGACACAGGATAGGAGAGAAGCACACACAAGCAACACACACAGTCTCTCCCATTTGGTAATCACAAAGTAGGGAAGATTCCTCCAGCCTGACTTCACAGACAGAGGACCTGCTTTTCTGCAAGTTATCGCTCGCTGATAGCCAGTTTTCTCATTCTATGTTTGATTCTCAATGACAAAAATATAATAGCATCTACCTCAAATAATAAATTTTTCACTTAGGATTTTAAATATTTTACTACCATTATATATTACAATATATTATTACCGTATATATTATATAACATATTTTATATAATTAATATTATTAACTTGAAAACACTGTAGATTTTAATAGATTTTAATAGTAAATATAGCTTATATTATTGCACATTAGTTTAAGCTGCTGGTATTAAAAAATCTCTATAAAAGTTTTTCTTGTCATCAATCATATACCTACTTCAGTAAATCCTTTTAAATATATCATGAATTTAAGTATATTAATATTTACTTTCTAGGGGAAAAGATGAAATATTTGCATACCAACTGCTACATTATCATATATATTGCATACTGATGTTATTGTTACACTGCAAAAATGCCATATTACTGTTTTTCCATTTAAGTACTAGAACATTATTAATGTTTAATTTCTAGGGAAAGAGATGAAATATTTGCATACCAATTGCTACATATCATATATACAGCATACTGAAAATATTGCTACATTGCAAAAATGGTATACGGCTGTTTTTTACATTTAAGGGCTATACGGTCAAACAATAATTTTTTGATACCCTAAATCAATATTCATATGAACACTACAGTCTTTATATTTAACTTATATTTCATACTGAGCAGTTCAGTTTGCATCAAGTACAAAAGAAAAAACACATAAATCAGAGGACCTGAATTTAGTTTGCTGTGACCTCGATTTACTTCAGCTTTATAATTTATCTTCTCTGTGCTGTGTTCTTTAATGGGTATTAGCATGTGCAATCAGTAAAACCTCCCCTTGTGGAGTGATAAGGAATAATGAAGAGGTCAATACTTCAAGCACACAAACCCTTTACTGAATACCCTGGTTATTTGACCCAGACTTAACCTCTCTGAATTTTGATTGTCTAGGAATATCCACATACTTTTGAGTTTCTATTTTTTCATCTATCTTCAAATCATTTTTTGAAAGGGAAGACTTGGTAAAAAGGGTGTAAGGTCAGACGATTACAAATAGTCATTAATTTTTAGTACACACAATTGTATTTTTAATCTCTTGGTGAGGCTGCAGTTTCTAAACAAAATAAGTATGGAATATTAGAAGTGTGAATAACACAAATATTTATAAATGCCTTTAAATCGACAGCACAAATTTCTGTCAAACTTAACTCTTTTTAAAACAGCAAGTTACCTTGGTCTGATTTCATCCTACCTATTTATAAAAGATGAGGTTCAAATATAGGAAGCAGAAAAGAAAATAAAACAAAGAGATTCAAAGGTTGGGAAGATTTAACACTGAGCCTCGATTTCTGAAAAGGCAACTGCTTGTTGTACCCTTCTGGGTAAGATAAATTAGAGAAAGGAAGAAAAATATGTACTGAGAATTAATTTCACCATCTATGAAGCTGAATGCTTTTCTCTTGTCCTTAATGTTAATAAGAAACTGAAAGATACTTTCCAAGAATCAATGAACATCAGATAGTTATAAGATTTCTCTAATTTTCTAATACATTTTCCTAAAATCTTTGAGCATACAGACAGTCTCAGTAACCAAAGATAAGTTGTCAAGTTTAGGTGAAGCCAGAAAGGCAGTGAACTCTTTTGGAGATACAGTGTCAGTGACAGATCCTGATGCCCTCATAAGATAAAAGAAGAGAAATTCCTTCAGTCTATGCCTTTAACCCTCCAAAAATGAGTAAATGTCAAAATTAAAACCTTGATATGTGAGATGTTTAGCAAATTTTAATAACCATATAACTTTTACATGTATAAGTTTGTATAAATATCAGTTTGTATATATACTCATAATTTATTAGAAACCAGCTAATAAGTATATAAGACAATGAGCAAATAGAACATTTGCTAGCATTTTGACAATGCTATCTATAACCTAAAGAAGATGAAATGGAGGTCCATAACATTAATAAATTGAGAAGGAGCTACACCTCATCTCACAACTTATTCCTCTGCATTTGGTGTATAAATGTTGACCAGAGTTAGTACTTCTTAATCTATTGTTTTCTTGACCCTCTTTGTCTCTGAGCACTTTCTTGAGGTTGAATGAAATTGTTCAGTTATAAAAAAGGCTGTCCCAGCTTTATTTTCCATTGGCATGAAAAATTGATTTCCATTCTTTTATTCTAAGCCTGTGTCTATCCTGTATTTTTAGGTGTGTTTTTTGCAGAGCCAGCAAAATATGTAACACATTTGCTGGCAAGCCTGTAAAACATATGGAAGAAAATATGATAATAGTAGGAGACTTCAACACACCACATGAGTTCTAAGTGAGAAACTAAAAGAACTATGACTTATGTATTTATAGAGGTCTCTCACAACCAGAAAGCAAAATGCATATTCTTCTCAAGTACACATGGAATCTTCCCTAGAATAGACCATGTCTTGAGATATAGATCTAACTTGCATAAAGTCACATATATAAGGATTATTAGATGTAACCTTTTAGATCACTATGCAAAAAAGATAAGATTAACTGTAAAAAGAAGCTATAGAAAAAATCGAAGACATGGAGATTAAACAGCATGCTACTCAACAACAGCAGGATCAAGAAGAACTCAAGGAAGAAATACAAAGATTCCTTGAGATGAATTATAATGAAGAAACAAATTGTCAAAATTTCTGGGACACAGCAATAGCTGTAATTAGGGGGAAACTCATAGCTATACAGGTCTACATCAGGAAAGAGGAAAAAAATGACAAAATCAACAGTTTAAAAGGCACAAAAACAAAAGTAAACAAACAAAAACATCTTTCCCATATGGTCTCCTAAGCCTGCCAGTGGCAATTCTGAGCTTAGAGACAGGAGTAATTCCTGACCTCTGCCGGGTATGACACAAAAACAAAACCAAACAAACAAAAACACATTAAGGATCAGAAAAATAGCAGCAAAGAAATCCAAACACATCCAGAAGACAAATCCAGAACAGAATTAAACAACATAGAAACTAAGAAAACAATACAAAAATAAAATGAGACCAGTTTTCGAAAGAATAAACAATATAGACAAACTGCTGGCAAGACTCACAAAAAAAAAAAAAAAAAAAGAGGGAAAAACACCCAAATAAATAGGATCACAAAAGGAAAAGGAGAAATTACAGCAGAACCTCAAGAAATCCAAGATATCGTGAGGACTTCTTATGAACAACTAAGCCCAGTTATGTTAGAGAACCCAGAAGAAACCAATAGATTCTGGAAAAAATATCATCTTCTGAGACTGAACAAGGAGGATGTAGAAGAAAGCCTAAACAGACTAATCACATCTAAGGAAATTGAATCAGTAAGAAACTCCCAAGAACAAAAGTCCTGATCCAGATGGTTTTACAGTTGAATTATATCAAATATTCTGAGTACTACTACCATTGATCCTGAGGCTCTTCCAAAACATTGCAAAGACGAATCCTTCCCAACTTCTTTTATCAGGCTAATATCACACTCATTTCCAAAGAATGCAAAGACACTGCCAAGAAAGAAAACTGCAGACCAATCTCACTAATGAGCATAAATGCAAAAATCCTCAACAAAATATTAGCAAACTGAATCTAACAATACATCAAAAAGATTATACACTATGACCAAGTGGGTTTCATTCCAGGGCTGCACGGATAGGTCAACATATGCAAATGAGTCAACATCATACACCACATTAACAACAAGAAAGACAAAAATCACATGATTATATCAATCGATGCAGAGAAGACATTATACAAAATCCAACACCCATCCATTTTGAAAACACTCAGCAAAATAGAGTTGGAAGGAACCTGCCTCAAGATAATTACAGCTATCTATAAAAAGCCCACAGACACAATTATCATTAATGGCAAAAAAAACGAAAGCATTTTCACTAAGGTCAGAAACTAGTCAAGGCTGTCTAGTCTCTCCACACTTATTCAACATAGTTTTAGAAGTCTTAGCAATAGCACTCAGACTAGATAAGGGAAACAAAGCAATACAAATAGTGAACGAGAAAGTCAAACTATCTCTTTTTTTGCAGATGACATGTGATATACATCGAAAACTTCAAAGATTCCACAGCAAAAGTCCTAGAAAAAATCAACCAATACAGCAAAGTGGTCAGGTATAAAGTCAATACACAAAAGACAGTAGTATTTCCTCTATCTATACAAATAACAAAGTAGAGGAGAAAGAGATCAAGGAGTCACTCCACTTAAAATTGTATCCAAAAATATCAAATATCTAGGAATCCACCTGACAAGAAAAGTGAAGAGCCTCTACCATAAAAACTTCAAAACAATTCAGAAAAAACATTGAAGAGTACCTAAGGAAATGTAAGAACATCCTTGCTCATGGCTGGGTAGAATGAGCATCATGAAAATTACTATCTTGACCTATCTGGATGCACCTGATGTCTTTTTTTTTTTGCCTAATTGCTATGGCAAGAACTTCCAACACTATATTGAAGAGGAGTGGTAAGAGGGCAGTCTTTTCTTATAATGGATTTTAGAGGAAAGCCATTTATTTATTTCCATTAAGAATATTATTTGCCATTGTCCTGTGGTAGATGACCTTGACTATAATGAGAAAAGTTCCTTCTATTTCCATCTTGATGAACGATTTTTATCACAAATGGGTAATGGGTCTTATTGACTGCTTTCTCTGCATTTATTAATATGAACATGTGGTTTATGTTATTTGTTGGTAGGTTGTATATGTTGATTGATTTAAGTATGTCAAACCATCCTTGCATTACTGGAATGAAATATGCATGGTCATGGTTTATGAATTTCATGATAAGGCATTGGATCCTATTTGCCAGGATCTTGTTGAGGATCTCATCTGTGTTCATCAAGGATATTGGTCTGTAGTTTTCTTTTTTGGCAATATCTCTGTCTGGTTTTGGTATCAGGGTGATGTTTGCTACATACAAACCTATTGGGAGTGTTCCTGCTTTTCTTCAATGTCTTGAAAGAGCCTTGAAGAATTTGTTAGTAATTCCATCTGGGCCTGGGATTTTAATTAAGGGAAGACTTTTCATTCACATTTTAATTTCATCAGTAGTGATGGGTTTGTTTAGATATTCTAGGATCATCCTGTTTCAACCATGAAAGATTATGAGTCGAATAAATTATTAATTTCTTTCAGGTTCTCCTCTTTCGTGCCATAGTTTCTCAAAGTAGTCTCAGATTAACCTTTGACTTTCTACACTCTCTGTAGGGATAGGCTCCATTTCATTTCTTAATTGCTTTATAAGTTTCTTGTCTTTCCTTTATGAGTTTTGCTAGTAGTTTATCAATCTTGTTTAATTTTTTGTAAAGAACCAACTTTTGCTTTCACAGATCTTTTGTTTATTTTTTTTCTGTTTTTGGGATTTTTTTGTTTTTGCTTTCCTATTCATTAATTTTTGCTCTAAGATTTGTTTTTCTTCTGCTTACCTATTTTCCCTTTGTTGCTTATTTTCTAATTTTATAAGCTGTGTCATTAAGATATTTATGTAGGTCCCGTCTTCCTTCCTAACCTGTGCTTTTTTTTTTTTAGTGTTTTGGGCCACAGCTGTTTGATGTTCAAGGGTTACTCCTGGCTAGGCACTCAGAAATTGCCCCTGGCTTGGGGGTACTATATGGGAAGCCAGGGGATTGAACCGCGGTCCTTCCTTGGCTAGCACTTGCAAGGCAGATACCCTACCTCTAGCACCACCTCACCGGCCCCTAATGTGTGTTTTTAAAGCTATATATTTCCCCCTTAGTACTATAAACTCTGATATATAGTGTCTTTATTATCATTTGTTTCCAGGAATGTTTTGATTTTCTCCGTTTTATCATCTGACACACTGATTATTCAGTAGTACACTATTTAATTTCGAGGTGTTAGAGATTTTCTTCTGGGGCCCGGCCCTGGCGCTGGAGGTAAGGTGCCTGCCTTGCCTTGTGCTAACCTAGGATGAACCACAGTTCGATTCCCTGGTTCCCCATATGGTCCCCGTGCCTGCCAGGAGCGACTTCTGAGCGAATAGCCAGGAGTAACCCCTCAGCGTCACCGGGTATGGCCCAAAAACCAAAAAAAAAAAAAAAGATTTTCTTCTGTGTCCTTTAGTAGTTTACTTCTAAGTTCACTGCTTTGTGAAATGAGAAGTTAGTCTGTACAATTTATATCCCCTTTGATTTTATGAAGATATGTTTTATAGGCTAGTATGTGATCTATCTGGAGCATGACCCAAGTGCATTGGAGAAGAATGTGTATCCTGTTTTCTATGTGTAGAAATCCCTGTATATATGTATTAGTACACTTTCTTCCATTTCTCTTTTCAGAGATCTTATATTCTTATTGGATTTTAGCCTGGTTGACTTAACAAGGGGTGACAAAGAAGTGTTGTAGTCTCCCACAAATACAGTGTTTCTACTGATGTATTCTATCAGATTTGTCAACAATTGTATTAAACATTTCATCTGATATTAATAGGACCACTCTAGCTTTTTATTTATTTATTCATTTTGGTTTCTGTGCCACACCGGGTGACACTCAGGGGTTACTCATGGTTATGCACTCAGAAATCAATTCTGGTTTGGGGACCATTTGGGACACTGGGAAATCAAACCATGGTTCATTCTAGGTTAGAGTGTGCAAGTCAAATGCCCTACCACTTGTGCCACTGCACCGGTACTCCACTCCACCTTTTTAAGGGAGTTGTTTGCTTGATTTTTTCCAATCTTTGATTTTGAGTCTATGTTCTGACTATACAGTAGTGTTTCTTGTAGGCAGCTGAATGTTGGATTCAGCGTTTGGAATCATTTTGCCACCCTGAGACTCTTAACTGGTGCTTCTATTCCATTGACATTTAGAGATAATTGTTTTGGGATTTAGTGTCTATTGGTCTATCTTTCTTAAAGTAGACTTTTCAGTTTTTCTTTTAAGGCTGGTTTTTTGAGTCTGTAAAGTTTCTGAGCTGTTGTTTATCTGTGAAGCTATGTATACTTTCTTCAAACCTGAAAGTTAGTCTGGATGATTGCAGCATTCTAGGTGAAATATTCATTTAATTGAGTTTTGTCACTATATTCCACCACTGCTTTCTGTCCTTGAGGGTTTCTTGTATTACATCTGCTGTAACTCTTAAGGATGCATCTTTGAATGTAATTTTCCTTTTTGATCTTTCTACATTTAGTTCTATCCCTATCTGTGGGATTCATCACTGTGACTAGGATGTTTCTTGGGGCGCTTATTTTAGGAGTTGTTACTGTTCAGGCATGTAGAATTTAGTTGCATGAAGTCTTTAGCTCTGGGAATTTTTCTGAAATGATGCGTTCACTGTTGATTCTTCCTGGAGATTTACTACTTGGTCTCTGGGACTCCAATGATACATATGTTGTTCAGTTGAGCTTACCAAATGCTTCTATTTTCACCTGTTTACTTTATTTAAGTACTTTTCCATTGTATGATAATTTGCTTTAAGCTTCCTTTCCAATATCTTCTGCTGTATGGAGTTGTTATGCATTTCTTCTTCTAGCTTACTGATTCTGTCCTCAGTTGCTATTACTCTATTGGAGAGGTTTCCTATTAACATTTTCATTTCATCTACTGTGTTTTTCAGACCTGTTTTTTTTTTCATTTTAGAGTTTGCTTATTTCTATCTTCATATCTTCTTGAACCTTATTTGTATTCCATTCAGCTCTTTATGTGCTTTCTATGATTCCTATGTGGGTTTTCCATATTTCTTCTCTAAACTCCTTCTCTGAGAGGTTAATTAGTTGGTTGGAATTTTTGGGTCATCAGAGCTGCCATCTTCACTCTCTATGCCTAGTGTTGACTTGGGTTGTTTCCCCATTGTCACACATGGTTGTGCTTTTTTTTTTTTCTATGTGTATGGTGTATTTCATTGGCTAGAAGATGTATGCAAACATGAACTAAAGCGAGAAGCTGCACACCTCTGGCTCAATCCTGCTTGGGCATTCCTTGCTTACCTCTGTCATGCAGCTTCAGCTGGGGATTATGGGATAGGGTTAGTCTCAAAAGCCACAGCGATGGCCAGGCTGCTGTCCCTTGAATTGGAGTCAGCAGTGGCAATCCAGCTCCACCCTACTTGTTCGTTCCAGGCTCACCTCCATCAAGCAACTTCAACTGGGGCTTCTGGGCTGAAGTTGATCTCAAAAGTCACTGTGATGGTCAGGCTGCGATTGATATGTGTGTATTTTAGAGCAAGAAAGATCATGGAGTAAGATATCATTCTTAGAAAAGAAAGGATTTCTGTTAAATCGAAAATGATTGTGCATTGGGATAGATGCAGAATAGACTCACTCGTCTATGGGTTTTTAGAAAAATAAAAGACATTTTTGCAATAATTCTCAGAGACAAAAGAGAGGAGGGCTGGAAAGTCCAGTGAATTATGGAAGTAGAAAGCCTGTCTAGACAAAGGCTGGGGTGTGATGGAGAGGAGGGACACTTGGGATGTTGGTTATGGGAATAGAAAGAAAAAGAGACACACAGAAAGGCAAATGTATCAAAAAACTGAATCCATGGGCCAGAATGATGACACATCTGTAGGGCATTTGCCTTGCATGTGACAACTAGAGACCAACCCTGGTTTGATACCCAGAAAAATAAAACAAACAAGCAAACAAACAAAACACCAAATTAAAATGTATCCATAACTGGACTCAGGTTCATTGTCTGCCTGTTTTTAGGAAAAAAAAAGAAAATGATTGTACATTGGAATAAAGAAGAGTTATATAAAAGAAAGAATATTAATGGTTTATAGAAGATTTGATAGTGGTGTTTAAAAAAAACTAATTTGTTATAAGCATATCTTTAAATTATATCTGCAGAGTTGTCCTAATATTTTTGGGTGAGTTTTACATAAGGAATAATATATGTTCCAAAATCTATTACAAGAACTATTAGGAAATTAGATGTGCAGAAATTACAGAAAATCAAGGTTTTTACATGTAATTAAGTAGAAAAATATAAAATATTTGTCAAACTGTGCATTCTATCTTTACAGATATCAACACTTCCTTTGACTACGATTCATAGAAAATGTGTAGAGTGCATTTATTGTGAATAAATTTGGAAACATTTGCTTTTCTCTCTCCTTGTCACCTTCAGTATGTTTTTGTTGCTTCATGGCACTATATTAGTTTGCAGAAATTTAGACAAAAAATTCTTTCCTACAGACCAGAAATCTTAAAGTCAGCTCTAGGACCCAAAATTTCTCTTTAAAGGAGATGAAATTAACTGACTCTACAAATTTCAGGGAACTCTAGGGGCAAGCAGGCAAGTTTAAGGAAAACGTAGAAATCGTTGTTTCTGTGGAAAACTATGGATGTCAATGTCTCCTCACCTAAAATGATTAGCCATAGCCTGGACCCTGCTTTGGGCATAAAAAAAAAAATCCTGGAGGCTAGGATCTCTCCAGATCTTGGAGAGGAATGGGATGGAATCCTCCCTGCTGGGGCACTCCTACAGAAGATAAGAGGCTTGAGGTCACAACCAGCTCTTTGTGCTGAACTGATCTTCACATCTCCACATTGGCTAAGCTTGGGTAATCTTGACATAATAGGTAAAAATATTAAATAATGACCATAATACCCCTTTTTACATAACTGCCTGCTTTGTCCCCCAGGATCTCAGTCTATTTGGGTCACCCCAAATGGAATTTTCTCCAATTTCATTGTATTTATGCAAAAGAGCATGCCAGGTAAATTTGGCAAGAAGATGGATAGAAAAAAATTTATTCTGTAACTTGCCTTTCTTTAGAAATAAGATTCTAATTCTATAGAAGTGCTTGAACAAAATGTATTCTAATAATCTTGATTTTAAAATACCCCTTTGGTTTATTCAGATGAAACAGTTTTCTTCTAGCCTATATCAATCTCGTTTATAAAGTCACTCTTTGCACATCTGTCACTTGTCTGAGCACAATGATGGAATTTAAAGTTTTACCAGTGAGAACTTCAGCTGGAAAGGCAACCATGTTTTTCCTAAGATGATGTCTTAGTCTAATACTCACAATTAAAAAATTACTTTTCATACTGGAATAGTGTTATGTTGCTTGGGCTCTTTCTTAACTTCTGTTTCTTTCCAGAGAGTGCTTTCTTATACAAACAAACTGCTCTGTCCTCCAAAGGATAGAGAAAAGGTATTTTACTCCTCCAGTTATAATAATGTTCTCTTTTCGTATTTTCAGGCTGACAGTTCTAAAACCCAATACATTATTGCCTGGACCACATTAAAATTAAGTAACATGAGGTCACACTTAAGCAGGGTGTACAGTCATTTTGTCAGCATAAAAAAGATAAAGAAGATTGACCTTTACGTACTTTTCCCTTAAAAGATTTTAAGTTTTTTTTTTTATCTCTAAGGGGGAATATGAGACAGGCAGGCAGGTGGGGGAAGTGCACCCCATGACAATACATTTTTAAAAATAATAAAGTCTGCTTATATAAAAAAAAAAACTAGCCCAAACCTAGGTTAGTGACCAAAGCCTGATAGATTCAAAAACTGATGCCCCTCAAATAGAATATCCAGGAGTAATGACAGGAAAGAAATGTCAAAAAACAACAAAAAAAAAAAAAAAAAAAAAAAAAAAAAAAAAAGGTCGTCCCAACCCTCCCATTGTCAACCACCATAGCAATGGATACTTAACTAAGTAAAAACCCCCATCTGGGGCAGGCTGGGAGAAACCTTATATAAACCAATTTGGATCAAAGGAGGTGTGCACATCTGTTCTTGGACTGATGCATAAGGTGCTCCACGCACATGTCACCACTATCTCCCTGTTGTGATGTGTTCTTTTATATTTTCCCACTTTCATGGTAGGCTCTACCTTTGGAAAATCTCACCTAATATCTGTAATTAGATCACAAGGGAGGTAGCATTGAGAAAGTTATTCCGCCTTTCAATTTGACCCAACTTGTCACCTGAAATTGAGGAAATGCCTGGAATAGATCAGAACTGACTAGTAAATTCTGATCTAAGTACATACAAGCATGGAAACTCATTTTTTGTAATGCTATGTGTCAGAAATCAAGCTGCACCTGACATGTACTTATTGTAGGACATGAAAAATGGAAAAAAAAAAAAGGTTTCTCATGATCCATGGGACAAATTAAGTCTAGAAATGGTTCTTTTTGGGAAATGAAAGTCAACATAGATCTTCCTGCATCATTGCCTTATCTCATCAAAAATAATTTTAGGGGAAGGCAAACAGTTAAAAAATATTTGTATTGAAAAAATTTAAATTTAGGGGCCCGGGGGATAGCATGGAGGTAAGGTGTTTGCCTTTCATGCAAAAGTCATTGGTTTGAATCCTGGTGCCCCATATGGTCCCCCGTGACTGCCAGGAGCAATTTCTGAGCATGGAGCCAGGAGTAACCCCTGAGCACTGCTGGGTGTGACCCAAAAACCAAAAAAAAAATTTTAATTTAAATGCCAAAAGAGAGAAAAATGGATGTTCAAGAGAGAACACAGGCTTTTCCAGTATGGAAAAAGGAAGATAGAATAAATATTTGTTCCAGAGATAATATGGGAAAGCAAAAAAAAAAATGCCTTTAGAATACAAGAATCCCATATCTACAAATGGGATTTCTTCCTGGAGTTTTCTGCACAAATAGGAAATAATCTGAGCATTGTCACAGGAAAATCCTTGCACTGTTGACAAAATTTTCATAATCTCATTAAAACCTTTAGATTCTCCTATATTTTGTTTGCTTGTTTGTATTTTTAGGGATTCATACTTCTCTGGGTGAAATTTCAGTTTCTCCTCTCCAAAGAGTTCAAGATTTGTATATCAATGGTCTTTGTACCTTTGGGTTACTTCAGTGTAGGTTAGGGTCTTATATTTTATTGTTTCCCAAAAATATGTCACCAGGATACTAGGCACACACATGCCTATTTGCAACAGTATGATGAGAATAACCTTCTTGAAAATTGTAGGAAAAATATTTCTACTTGCTGAAGAGCTGCAATAGAAGGGAAGTTGTTTGCCTTGTATATAGTTAACCTTGGTCTCTGAAGTGCTATTAAGAGTTACTTCTGAGTACAAATATATCTTGAATATCTCTGGGCATAGTCTCAAAAGAAACAAACTACAAAGAACAAGGCATTATAGATAGAACACAGGGACTTGAATGTGGCTTTAATCCTAGATGCCATATATAAATTTTAAGTACCTCCAGGCTTGATCTCTGTAACCAATGCCAGGAGTAAGCATTGAGTATAGGTCAATATGAATAGGATAATTGTACAGCTTGTTAATGGAGAACACAAGACAGAGAATTTTGGTTTTTGTCACTACTTCTATTTTAGATTTGGTAAACTATAATGACTTTTAATATTTCAATGTATTTTCAGCCAATTATAAGCCTGAAACAGTTGCACCCCATGTCTGTTCATTTTACTTCCAGTGTAATCTGAGGAGATTTACCACAGACATTTTATGGTAAAGGATTTAATTTAGTCTTGACAATCCATTGTGATTTTGTTAAAAACTTTTTCTTAGTAAGCCTTTTAAATTAATATCCTTCTTATATTTTATGATTTTATCTTTTATTCTAGATTAAAATTGTTTTAGGACAATTAGGTTTTTAGTGAAAATGTTTTTCGGAAAAATGATTGTTGCAAAGAACTTAAGATAGATCCATTTGACACAATGGACATTCAATTCAGAATTAGTATTCTTTCCCTTTGTCCTAAGAAGGCTAAATAGCAGAACACAGACTACTTAATAACAGCTACAGACCTAGAGCTTGTCTCTCTAACTTTGTTCTCACTGCTTAATATCTATTAATGGCTTAACTTTACCCTATAAGTTTAATATTGTATGTATATTTTCTTAGTGTATCTCTTTAAGCTAGCAGGAGACTATGCATCTATTCCTGGAGTTATTTCCTTATTTTATTGTGTTCCAAGCTTTCTTTCTTTAAATCATAGTAACACTCAACATCTTTGTATGAAATATTATTCGTCCACATTACTAGAACTCTTCTCCCCTTTTTTTCCTGACTAAGGCCTACTAATTTGGAACATTTCAATTTAACTGACACTTTGATGGTTTTCAACATATTTCCCAAATCAGTGTGATATGTAAAACAGATCACAATTATTATTTTTATTTCTTTTGAAAAAAATAGCTTTATTCAGTGAGGATACTAATTCTGAGGAGAATGTGGATCTCTGGAAAGAGGAGGAGAGATTGGGAGTGAGTGAGAATATTTTCATAAATCAAGGAAGTTTTGTGCTTGCGCTGAGATATATAGATGCAAGTGACTGCAGGATGGGGTACCACATACTCACTGATAACATTACTAATTGAGGCAAATATTTTTAGATACAATGTGTGTCAAAAGGTATCAATATGGGGCCCGGGAGATAGCATGGAGGTAAGGCGTTTGCCTTTCATGCAAAAGGTCATCAGTTCGAATCCCGGTGCCCCATATGGTATATGGTCCCCCGTGCCTGCCAGGAGCAATTTCTGAGCATGGAGCCAGGAGTAACCCCTGAGCACTGCCGGGTGTGAACCAAAAACCAAAAAAAAAAAAAAAAGGTATCAATATTATTTTTGTTTGTTTATTTGTGGCTGCATCTAGCCTTGCTCAAGGTAAACTCCTGGGTTTATACTAAAGAATCATTCCTTATGATACTTGGTTTCTATATAGGGTACCTGGAATCTAATTTAAATCAGCAGTGTATATGAAAAGTGCTTTGCCCACTGTGTTATCTCTCCATCATAAATCATCAATAGTATAAAATGTATTTATCACTAAAAGATTTAAGATACTCTTACAAGTATTACTATATTTGACATTGTTATATTTGGCAAAGAAAATAATTGCTATGTAGGGTCTAGTAAAATTGATCTATTCAATCAATGAAAATTATTTAAGAGTCTATTGAATGTTTAATTTATCTTATTAAACAAAAGTTAGTCTATTTTTTTCTATTGCATAGCTCTGAATTTGTCATATGTATGTATTTCAAATATTTTACATTTCTTCATCTACCTACAAAATAACCCCCTTTTTCATTCTGAAAAACTATGTACATTCTATTCACTCTGAAAATAATCTTGGACAGTGACCACATAATTTATAAAAGTGTGTATGTTTACTGAGCTATATACTTTTCTCCAGAGTTGTTTTTATCTTGGGTTAAATCCTTTTTGAGTTTTCATTAAGATAGCATCAGTTTCATGCATATTTTTCTAATCTTCTTTCTCTGTTCTGAGTCCAATTACTCAGACAATACCTCTGAGATACATACTTATTCTGCACTGGTGAAAAGGTACTACTTAAACTCTCCTGAGAATAGTTCCTTCCAGAGAGGAAGAAAAGGGTGATTGAATAGAGGAAAGGTGAACTCTGATACAAATGCAATAGACTCAACAGATCCCGCAGGCCAGTCTGAACTAAAATAACTCTTGGAAATTATCTCTAATGGAAAAAGAATAGATTTTTTCTTGTTCTGCAATGCCACAACTTCCAGGGAAAAAAAGCAGACTACTTCCCTACCAGAGCAATTCTCAGTTCATTTTCCAGCAAAGAATTTTAGACAAGTTATATATTACCACATTACCTATATTTAGTCTGTGAAAATAATCGAAACATGGTTGCTAAAAAACTGAACACAGGTTGGAATTATTAGAGTGTCCTACATAATTTTAAGACTCTCCTCCTATTTATTGACAATATCATCTGATTGAAGTAAGTTCCTTGCATAATTGTATAAAATGGCAGATCTTAATTTAAAAACTTTTAACATCCCAATAAAATGGTATTGAATGATGTCCATGACTCAATCTTGTAACATCACATTCAATTAGTATCATCCAAAATGTCCAAACATAAGACTTTAAGATTCGTGCAAGTACAACCCTGAAAGTGCAAAGCAATTCTCATAAGAACCTCGCAACATATGACCAATTTTTCTAATCATTGTCAAAAAGTCATCTGAGACACTGTGTTTCTTGTGCCATACTTGATTTGCATCTGGTCCTCACAATTGTTTATTAGTAGAATACTCTTAGGTCACTACTTTGATTTCTATTTCAAGTCCATGCAAATCTATTTGCATATATTTCCTTTTAATCTGAAGGTCAATATTAGTTTCAAGTACTTTGCATATCAGGGAGCATCCTTAGTGGCAAATTAACACCAAACCAATGAGAACATTTGAGGGATGTAGTGGGGGAAAAGCTGGAAAGTGGATGCGATTTTAGCAGTCAACTCTGGGCCAGATTAACGTTAATTCCACTCTCTATAGATTTAGAAGTTTGCTGAAGGAGATGACTGACATGCTCCCATGGAATAGGAAAACTCACAGAGCTTTAGGGTGGATCAGGCAGGCTGCATACACAGAAAGTCTCAGGAAAAATCTCAAAACATTTAAAAAAAGAGCTGAATTCTTATAACTAAATGACAGCTTCATTTGAATATATCACTAGTCACTGAAAAAACAGTAGGATAGTAAAGGCAATTTTCCAAAGTTGACCAACTCAGAATATATAAAATCTAAATAACTGCCATATGATATCTACAATGGTTCATTTAAAAATTTAATGAAAACATAGTCCAGTCATGATGGTGTTCAGAGACACCAAAATTCAAGGCTTTGTGAAATTTTAGGAATAAAATAATAAAAATCCACGTGAAGAACTTATACCTTGAAAGATATTGTGTTAAGTAATACAAGAAATACAAGAAACAAAAAACATGAAAAAATAGGGGCAGGGACCAAGAGGTCACAGGTGTTTTGTTTGTGTCAAATGACAAGTCAAAGAAAGCCAAAGTCAACAACAAAGAATCATAAGACTATATCTTTAACAATCTAAACTTAAAGTGGTCCTATTACGTTGGCAGACTAGGTAGCTGGGGTAGTGGCATGGGCTCAAGAAACATTGGCTAAGGGAGGATAAAATGGGTAGGACTGGCTCTGAGACATTGTATATCCGAAACCTAACCAAGAAGAACTTTGTTTAAATAAACAGAGAACTTGGAACTTGAGAACTTTGTTTCTATGGTTTTCATAAAAAATATTAAAAAAAATAAACAGATTTTCTACATGGCCACTAGTAGGAAGATTCAATCATAAAAATGTATAATCTACCCAAAAATCAACTCAAAAATCCATATAATGCACTGTGCTAAGTGATTACTCCTGGAAGAGCTTGGAATTCATGGCACATCAGGGGAACTAAATTCAGGTTTACCATATTCAAGGCAAGAGCCTGTAGCATTGTACTATCTTTATGGACCCAGTTGAGAATTTTTAATCCAGCAGTTTTTATTTTTTTAGTTTCTTTGAATTCATCAGAATGATTAAATGCAAGTATAAGAACTCAAATGAAATTAAAAGCTAATATGTTTCTGAGAATATATAGAAAAAGAGCTAACTGATATTCTTTGTCTATAATTAATTGACCACCCAATGAAACTGATCCTTTAAAAGTTTGACTCATGCAAGGAAGATATATAAAGATTAAAGAACTTGACTAGTCTTTACCTGTAGCTAGGGCACTAATCAGAATCCTGGCATCCACCTTGTACCACCAGCCATCGATCCTGAGCACAGAACTTGGGCACTGAGCACCAAAAAATGTTACCCCCTCAAACAAATTTACCACTAAAGAGAGCTTGTCTTCTATAAACTGAGCTTAAAAACAAGAAGGGAATTTGTGGAGGTGGGTAAAAGTGGGGCCTTTTAATTATCATTGATAGTATAGTGATACTGATAGCTCAATAAAAATTCTAGAACAATTAAAATGAATCATGTTTATCTTTTTTTTTTTTTGGTTTTTGGGGCACACCCAGTCACGCTCAGGGGTTACTCCTGGCTATTTGCTCAGAAGTCGCTCCTGGCAGGCACGGGGGACCATATGGGGCACAGGGATTCGAACTGATGACCTTTTGCATGAAAGGCAAATGCCTTACCTCCATGCTATCTCCCGGGCCCCGACAGGAGCTACTTCTAAGCACAGAGACAAGAGTAACCCCTGAGCACCGATGGGTGTGACTCCCCTCCCCCCAAAAAATAACATGGGGCCAGAGCAATAGCAGAGAGGTAATTAATGCCTTTGCCTTGCATTCGGCCAACACAGGACAAAACCTCATTCGAATCACGGCATTCCATATGGTCCCTCAAGTTTTCGAGGAGCCACTTCTGAGAGCAGCCAGGAGTAACTCCTGAATGCTGGGTGTGACCCCAAAACAAAACAAAACCAAAAACAAAACCACAAAGGTAAGTCTGTGGTGCTGATAAAACACATTTGAGAATTAACCTTCAATGTTTTTATTTTTATTTTTTATTTTACTTTTTTGTTGTTGCTTTTGGCGACACTCAGGGGTTACTCCTGGCTATGCGCTCAGAAATTGCTCCTGGCTTGGGGGACCATATGGGACACGGAGAGATTGAACCGCTGGCTTGGGGGACCATTTGGGCACGGGGAGATGGAACCGCAAGGCAGTCAAGTCAGACAACTTATGGCTTGTGCCACCACTCCAGCACCATTAATGCCTTTTTAAAAGAATAGATATTTGGAAGCATTTATCTCACCAAGTAATAACGTAGATTATAAAGATGCAACACTACTCATGACTTGCTACATTCATTAGCATTTATCATATTTACATCAACTGCATTCCTTTCTCCTTTTAATGAAAATACAACTTAAGGGACAAATTCATTATATTATTGTTATTATTATTATTATTATTATTATTATTATTATTATTATTATTATTTGCAGTGCACGTAGTCTTTGCAATATATATATATATATAGTTTTTTCTTAATATAGGCACGTCATGTTTATTTGAATGTAATTAGAATTTTATCACTAGATTAACTCTATCACAATAAAGATCCTGACCTCATTTGTGTTGTTTTAGAGCTGTTTTTTCCTAAAGTTTGCTGTCCCTGTCCACATTGGCTCTACATTGGGAAAGCTTTGGAAAGCTCATTACTGCCTCTTCTTTGACACCCATTGGGAGTTTAAGTCTAGCAAATCTTCAGCACAAATAAAGGAGAACTTTTTCCATCTTCATGGTCTCAGCGTACAAGGCTTATTTATGTGCATACCTTTGCCAAGTCAGTTTGGAGCAGCTGGACCTGCACTGCTTCTCCAATGCTCCCCACGCGTACCTTCTCTCACATTCTCTATGCAAGGTTTATCAACCTTAACTTTCAAACTGAATGCTTAAAACTCTCATAGCAGGCAAAGTAATATAATTAGAGAGAAAAAAATCACTTTGTTCTTAAAAGTAAATTTAAAATTTTAGACAAAGAAATGGTAAAATTGAACCTTTGCAATCAAATAATCCAAAAACTTAGTTCTTATATACAAAACTATTTTTAGAATGTACCACTGGATCAAAAGCTTAGAGTCACCAATTTGCAACTAATACACAAAATAAACTGTCATACTAAATTATTGCTTTG
>PVKC010012778.1:0-23508 GCA_004027635.1 Crocidura indochinensis
TTTTTTTTTTTAACGTTTTAGGAAATGCCTCATGCTAGCTAGAAGAACATTGCAGAGCTCTAACAAAATAGCCATAGACTCATGGAGAACAGCTTTGCATGCAAAGATCAAGCTCTTATTACACAAAATGTGGAGAATTAACCTAATTTCAGCAATTACTAAATAGAACTAACTCTCTTTCTTCTAGACTCAATCATTGTGCCTTTTATAAAATAGTATCTACAGTTGTATTCAGCATAGAAAAGAGGGCAGAAGAAATATTTGGGGAAGGATGGGTCCTAGTAGCATTGATATTATTAGATTTAATTATGCCTGAAGTCAGTTCTTATACTTCACTTTTATGTAAACTAATACATTTCCTGTGTACTTAAGCTCATTGGGGTTTATTTCCTACTATTTTTAACAAGAAAGAAACCTGTTTTGTATCTATTTGGGAAAGTGTCAGAATTGAATTAATTAGAGAGTAGGTAAAAATTTCCTCTGCTAAGGCAGTTCTGAACTCTGAGTACATTTTTTTTTGCTTCCACATAACAACTGTCCCTTTTTTTATACAAGGGGAGTAGAAATGGCAGCAGAAAACAAGCAACTACTGACTGAGACTCTGATGAGAAAAACTGGTGTCCACATTTCATTCAAAAGTAAAGATACGTTTTTATTTAAAAATATATTTTGAAAGCCAAGGACAATAAACACCAGTAGGTGACACAACACAGATAAGGCATTACTTGGGTCAGGAGATTGAACATTTTTATACATACTACAGTAAAACTTTCAAGAGAAACTCACTCAAAAGAGAACTTTTGAACCATTATGGTATTAAATAAGCTGTGGTACTTAGCATTCATTGAGCTCTAATCTTCCATGATGGCAGGAAAATCAAAGAAGGGTCTGAAAGTGATGTTTCTTTCTGGGATTTATGCAGAGGGAAGATAGAAGCAAACAAATACCAAGGTCTGCTGTTCAAGGAGTCCAGGACACTGTCCTCTGGGATTTTACAATGCTCTCTGTCTCTCTCTGTCTCTGTCTTCCTCTCTCTCTGTCTCTGTCTTCCTCTCTCTCTCTCTCTCTCTCTCTCTCTCTCTCTCTCTCTCTCTCTCTCTCTCCTTTTGTACCTCCCTTCTCAATCAGCACCACCAAGAGACAAACTGTAGCAGAAGAGATCTGTGGGGACTTGAGTATTCATGATCTCATTTAGTCAACCAGACTTCTTCCAAATCTGGCTCTACCACTTACATGTGAAAAACTTTTTTGTGTCTAGATGCAATCATTTATGTAATATTAATGACTAATATTTATGAAATGCTTACTACAATGTCCAGTAACAAGTTTCTTGAGATTATATGCAATCATTTTACAAATATTAGTCATGATTATTGTAAATAAATAAAAACACTTGGTTTACAATGAAAATAAGAAATAAATCAGGCTCACTTTTTTTTTAAACAATATGATCATCAGTGTTGAAAATTAACAAAGAAAACAAAAAACTAGTGTGCTGCAGAGAGGGTGCTTGCTGTGCATGCAGCTTACCTTGGTTCAGTCCTTGACACCCCATATAGTCCTCTGAGCCTATTCAGGACTGAGTCAGGGCCAAGAGTAAGACCTAACCATGGCTGGTATACCCCCCCTCCAAAAAAAAAAACAGAAAGAAAAAAAAACAGAGAAAGAGAGAGAGAGAGAGAAGTCTGCATTTAAAAGCTAACTAGACAGGGACTAGAGTGGTGGCACAAGCAGTAGGGCATTTGCCTTGCAGTGCTAACCTAGGAGGAACTGCGATTCGAACCCCTGGGATCCCATATGGTCCCTCAAGCCAGGATTGATTTCTGAACCAATAGCCAAGAGTAACCCCCTGAGCGTCACACCCAGCAGCCCAACACACCCTCCCCCAAAAGCTAACTAGATATAATACTTAGTAGAGGTTACTTGTTATCAGTAAGATTGTGGTCTGTTTTTATATATTGTTTTGGCAGTATGTATCTATTTTGTTGTAAGGCCACACCATAACTTATTCCTAGTTTTACAGCCAGGGATCACTCCTAGCAGTGCTCAGGGAAACAAATGGAATGTTGAGGGTCAAACCTCGTTCCGACACATGCAAAGCAAGCACCTTACCTATTATACTATCTCTCCAACCACATGTAACTGTTTTAATGTCTTTTTTTAAAGTATCGAATATTTTTAAATAAATGTTTTAATTGAATCATTTAAATACATAGCTACAAAAATGTTTGTGATTTTCACTGAATAATTTAAATTTTGTTTGTTTGTTGTTTTTTTGTTTGGGGGCCATACCCTAAGGTGTGATTCTGTGCTCAGGGATCACTCCTGGTGGTGCTCAAAGGATGATATAAGGCCTGGGATTGAACCCAAATTAGCAACATGGAGGGCAAATGCCCTAACTACTGTACTATCACCCCAACTCAAAGAATGGTTTAAACTTTTTAATGATGGTGCCATATTAATTTAAAAATCAATAAAACATAAGTTTTATTTTATTAATATTAAGTTAATATGGAATAGGAAATAATTCCATACTTTGTTGTCATACACTTGTAAAATTACTTCACTTTTTCCTTTCACCTTTCTGAGTTAATGAGCACATTTACCCTCAATTATGTCAACACTGACCCTCAGGTGATTTATGTTAAACTCTGGCTATTAAAAGTGACTGTGGGAAAACAGAAGAGGAAAAGCGAGGCTGGCTTAGTAAAATCAAAGAAGCTGCTCAACAACCCCCAGCTGAAAATATATTTTCTCTAGTGACACTGTCTGAGTTTTTGTCAGAAACTGCAAGCTGACACCCTACATGTACACCACCTGTTTTCTTTCACTTCTCAGCTTAAATATAATCACCTCAAATTCTATTCATGTTATTAGAAATGGTCCAATTATTTAAGTAGAAGAGTGGTTGAACTCTATTTTATTGTTGTTGTTGTTTTATTGGTGCCTTTCTGTGGTTCTCAAGGGTTCTGCACTCCAGAGAGTTTATATAGGATGCTGGGGATTAAATCAGAATGTAAAGCAAGTGCCCTATATGGTATACTATCTCTTCAGTTCCTGAACCCTATTTTTTAAGCATTGCTACTTCCTTTTATTACCTTTATAAAAATGGTAGATTTGATTAGGTCCTGCCTTTTGTTGGAATAAGATGGAATTCCATGAATTTTGATAACCAATAATCAGTCATCTGGTTTGAGAGCAAGTTTCATGTAAGCAAGGATTAAATCACAAATAATTTCATCTATTTTTCAGGAATTGGAGCTACTATTTAAGCCTGAGTTATTAAATAACTGTTGTTGCATGCATGCATGGATGGATGGATAGATGGATGGATGGATGGATGGATGGATGGATGGATGGATGGATGGATGAAACATGAATTCCACATAGTACCCGATGTTTATCTCCATATCTCAGTGCTCAGAAAAATCTTTATTGCTTCCTTTGTTCCTATTAAACTTTTTGGTAGAATGGTGGATAAATTTAAAGTTCATTTTCTTCATCTGTAACATGGACATGTTCTTTACTTTCATGCAGATAAGACATATGGTGCTTTGTGAACTTTCAGCTCAGTGAGACATGAAGAATTATCCACTTATTTGACAGAAACATTGGTATAATGAGAACACCATGTTGCAAATCAGAAATAAAATTTTAGCCTATACTAGAGCAGAGATGCAAAACACCAACCAGCCAAACAAACAAACAAACAAAAACAAGTCCTCCTTCGGTTGGATATAAAAGCAGCATCTGTTAGAGCTAATTTCTTCTTTCCCTTGTCCTTTGTTGATATAGCTGGGCTAGCTGCTGCATTTTAACACATTTTGTTTATAATCATTCAGCTCTCAGAAAGTCATAAAAAAGAAAAACAGGATCATTATCTGGATGTATATGGATTTGTTCTATTAACACAATCCCAAATCCTTTGTATTTATAAATACAAAGAACCAAAAGGAGAGAGACAGATATCAGAACAATACTATCCTCTTCCCATCTGGACTCTCGTCATGGACTCAGACATTAGAGCATCTAGTCATATAGCCATGGTCACTGTTAGCACAGATGGTGGGTAGAGGTTGAGAAATTATTAGAGGTTGAGAAATGAGAAATTATTTAGTAAGTGTCCTTTCTGAATTGTCCCCAGGTGATTACATACCTTGAAACAGACCACAATATAACTGATAAAAGTTGCCGCCAAAGTATTTCTTTCAATTAAAAATTTTTACTTTAACCAAAATTTTATCAAATATTTTAATCAAATCAGCAGGCATATCCTAAAATCCTCAAAAGTAACCAATTTCAACTTTAATTTTTATCACCATATATTTTTACCTAAAATGCTAAGATTATGATTCTTTCTTGATTTTGTTCACGATATTTTTATCAGATTTTTGATCAATCCAGTCTTGACATTACCTTGATAATGTAAGTACATAAACCAACATGAACTAAAAGTTTAGGTTCTCTTCTACAAGTTTTAGTTTTTCCCAATAGGGTTATTAACTGCTTCAATTTTACATTGTCACTATTGGGAATTTGTTTAATTTTTCCTTGTTTCAAATTTTACAAACCAATCTGCATTTTGGCTACTTCCACACAAAAGCCCAGTCTTCTTAAATTCCAAAGATTAATTTATTGAAGACATACTTATGTCTTTGTCTGGGCTGGTTAACCTCTGAGCCCTTAGCTCAGCTGGTATTTATGGGCCTTCCTTCGTGGCATGTGCTTCCTTGTTTCCAGATGCCCTATCGTCTCACTTGATTTACCATTTTGATGAAGAGCATCCATCAGTAGCTTCTTATTTAAACAATAATTAAATTAAAAAGTCTAACAATATTGTACCTAGAATATTTTGACATTAAAATATCCACAATCCTGAGAGATAGTAAAACAGATAAGACCTTTGCCTTGACATTGCTGATTCCAGTTCTATCTATCCAACATTTGGTCGCCTTAGTCTCACCAAGAGTGATTCCTGAGAATAGAGCTGAAAGTCCCGAAACAGTCACTGTGACCCAAATCCCCAAATAAAGAAACAAAAGCAAATTAAATATCTTTAACTTGGGGGCCAGAGCAACAGCTTAAGGGTAGGACGTTTGCTTTACATGTGGTCAACCCAGGTTCAATTCCCAGTATCCCATATGGCCCCCTGATCCTGTCAGGAGTGTTTTCTGAGTGCAGAGTCAGGAGTAACCCCTAGAGCTGATGGGTGTAGCCAAAAAAGAAAAAAAAAAGGCAAATAAGAAAAAAAGAAATAAAAGAAAACTATCTTAATTGTATGCCTGATTGGAAACTCCAGCTGCTTTTAGATAGTAAATCTCTTTCATCAGAATTTTCAATGCATTAATTCATTTTCTTCTAGTTTCTAAACTTATCTCTCATATCTTTCCCATATAAGTAAGCATTTTTCTCCCTCCAACTTTCCCTTCTGTTCACCTCTCCTCCTCCCTTTATCCTTACTTTTCTGTGCTCCTTCAGACCTCTTTTGTCCTTCTCTATTTCATGTATATGCTTAGAGTATTTTCATTCTTTATTCTAAAATTACTCATAAAATTAGATCTTGGTATAAGTATATTTTGGCAACTCAGGTGAAGCCTCACAGAAAGAAAGACATGAGTTTAATTCCAGGAAATAGTTATATAGTATTTTAAGTTAAAATTTTACTTTGAGATCTTTGTACATCTATATCCATTTTGTTTATTTTTTAAAAAATAGTACTTTAATGTTTTATACACAGAAAATATGTTTTCACTTATAATGAGCAGATTATACTGTGGAGAACAATTTTCTTAATGGGATTGTTTCCACAAAATGAAAAAAGCCATAAAATTATATTCACAAATATAGCACACAGCCTCAAAATATTTAACATGATTATTCACATCACTATTACAATGGCATAAAACAGTCATTCTGTCAGGTTAAAGTATAATAATAATGATAAAGAAGCGAAATTACAATCAGCTTTGTTGGAGCAAGTAAAAATACAAAATTGCTACTAATTACAGACAAAAATGACAACATATACTGAGAGTAACTTTAAATATTATAATGCATAAGATTATTTATATAGTAAATGCCAAAATATATACATACATTACCTGTAAACTCTAAGCTTAAAAGTAGAATCTTACTATCTTAACATTGTCATATTGAATAATTTAAAAGATCCATGTGTAAGATTGTCCTGTTGTATAAATTATTAAGTGTCATTTATTATGTGAAAGTTATGGTATAGAACAGTTTACAAAATAAACTTTACGATCTGCAGGAGAGGGAGTTGGAACCTTTTCGTCTTCAAACTATGTCAGCCTGGGCTGTCACTTGTAAAATAGATAGATCGATAGATAGATGGATAGATAGACAGACAGACGATAGATAGATAGATAGATAGATAGATAGATAGATAGATAGATAGATAGATAGATAGATAGATAGATAGATAGATAGATAGAGATTTTATATATATTATACATAATTAAAATTACCAAGCAGTTGAGAATGAAAGTTGGGAGAAAGAGATGAATTTCAAGTAATATAAGGATGATGAGGGAGGTTCTGGGGCAATTTTAGTGGTGGTGAGATAAGTACATCAAAATATGATATACATCTGTACATCAAAATCATAAATGTTAGCACTATTTTAGCCATGTTATATATATAGAATCTAATAATAATTTTAATTTTTAATAATAAAACAGACTACAAAGAAATATTATCCTTTGCCCACTTTTTCTCAATGGCAACAAATTTCAAAACTATAGCATAATATTAAACCAGGAAGTTATATATCAATAAACATCACAATAAGTACCTTTTATTTGGTTTCTTTATAGCCATATTTAAGTTTAAGCTGTATTTAAGTCCCACGCATCAAAATCTTTCTTCTCAATACCTGATAACCAAGAATTTGTTCTCCACAGAATTAAAAACTTTTTCCTGCTTTTAAAAATTTATGAAAAGAAATCCACTATTTCATTGTTTTTCACTCTAAATTTAAGGTTTAATTTTTCCTTGCCATTTTCAACAAATTTTTGCTCAGCTTTTAGACATTTAATTGTGTTGTTCCTCAATATAAATTTCTTTAGGCTTATCCTGTTTATTCTAGGTTCTCTGTGCTTCTCAAATCTGTAGATTTATGTTTGACAAATTTTGGGAGCTTTCAGCTTTTATTTTTTCAAGTGCTTTCAGCTCTCTCCTTTTTTGATGCTCTTTCTAGGGTTCTGAAGATACAAGTGTCATATATTTTACTATCGTCTTCCAGGCTCTTAGAAAAGACTATTACCCTTTTTGCTAAGTTACTTTCTTTCTCGTGTTCAGATTGGGTAATTTCAATTTACTTCCAGATCACCAATTCTTCTGTCTTTTCCCTTCTGCTGTTGAATCTATCCACTTCAATATTTTGTTACTTTGTGTTTGTATATTTTTCCATTATAAAATATTTTATTGTCCTTTTTTATATCATGCATGCTGTTTTATATCATGTATGCTGTAAGCAAGTTTAGAATCAAACTCAAAACACCAGGAAAACAGTAGAGTAAATAAAAGAGAGACCGTTAATTCTCCGAGTTTTCTTTCTGAGATTCATGTCTTGGAATTGGAACAGAAGAAAGAAATTCACAAGTATTAGTGGTGATAGTAAGAGGCCATGGAAATAAGAAAGAAACAGCCTAAAAAACCCAATGCTCTCTATCTATATTCATTTTTAGTATATTTGTAATGTTTCTTGATGTGTTTTACATTAATTTCCTTAAAATCTATGCGAGACATTTTTAAAAATTCTGCCTCCTCACAATCAGACACTATTAGAACATATTTCATTTATTTTTATTCAAATTTATGGTTTTTAGTCCTTATTATAGTGACTTTCTCTTTAACCCAGAATATTTTCACATTTTTTCTGAAAAACTATTTTTTGAATCATTCTGTTTTAGATGAATTCTTAAACATTGGCTAAATAAATTGAGAAGGGAGCATTCTTCCCATTATTACCAAGTTAATTTATAACCTAATCTACTCATTCTATTGACAACCAAAGTAGGCTTATTTATTAATTCTGGGTTGGCAGGGGGATGTAGTTTCCTAATGATGTTATAAGGAATTGATCTTGTTATTTCTGAATTATGATGAAAAAGGTTTCACTTTTCCTAAAATCTCTTATGAAGCCACCCAACAGAAAAAGGGAATCATCTCATTATTCTAGATGAAAATAAGTGGGTTCTCCATCTGGTCTAACATCATAGGGGTCTGGAAGAAGTCACTCACCAATTGTAGACATGATGGACTATGACCTCTAATTGACTGTCTCATAGTCTACTGTTGTGTTGGTTGTCCCATTGTAATTACATGGAGATGAAACTTTAGGTTCCCCACTGGCCTTTGATGTCATGACTGTAATTTAATCATAATTTTATTATTTGATGTTTGGCAAGTGTGGTGCATTTTAGGACCAAAACATTTCTGGTTTTCTAGGCTGTTTCTTTCTTATTTCCAAGGTGTCATCTACAACCACTAATACTTCTGTATTTCTTCCTCCTGTTCCAATTCCAAGACTTGAGACTCAGAAAGAAAACTCAAAGAATTAACTGTCTCTCTGTTATTTACTCTGCTGTTTTCCTGGTGTTTTGACTTTGATTCTAAACTTGCTTATGTAGAATAAACCTGCCTCTCCACAGAGAGAGAAATAGAAACAAACTGTGTGGAATGAAAGAACTATTTCTCCTACAGACTAACAAGACACTCGTTTTTAGTCTTCATAGATGCTTTCTATCTTATTCTCAGAATATTTCATAGTTTCTGTCTATGTGACAACTTATTTATAAATTACCATATTCTTCTTATGACTTTTGTAGTTTTCTAAGTCTTTCATCAATTTTTAAATGTTTATAGTTTGGATTATTTCATATTATTCCCTCTGTTATTATCCTTTGTGAATTTAAGAATTTTAAATTTATTTTTATCATAATTTGAGGAAAGGAAGACTGGTTATGTTTAAATCATTGAAAGAAAACCCTGGGGTTTTGTTTGATTGTGGTTCCAATATATATTTTATTATTTTTACTACTGGTATTACTATTACTGTTCATCTCACAGTCAGTAGAAGTACAGAAATTTTCTGTACTTCATTAGACTACAAAGATTTTATAAAGAAAACTAAACACAGTATTTATTTTCCTATACTTTATTAGATGAGAACTTTAGTAGGATTCATGACTTGATGTGTAGGAAGGATTATTATATCAAATATTAGATGAAAAACCCAGGGTTAATGTGCATCAGGGGTCCATTAAATCAATCAGAGCAAGAAAACTCACATAGATACAACAGTAGAAGGAACACTGACAGGAAGATTTGTGAGGTATAATAGCAAAGAAAGCTATAGTCTCTGCTGTCTATTGATTTATTCCTATCATTCAGTAACTGTCTACATCTCTCTGCCAGCATTACTGAAATTATTGTTCTTGGAACACATCTTTTGCTCAATCACACCTTTGCATACAGCATTGTCTGGCTGCACAGTGCTTGCCTGCACCTTGTCTTCTCCTGGCATATCCTTCTTCATTTTGCAAGTATTCTTTGTCATGTCATCTAGTTTTTCCCCATCAACTCTATTTTAAACCTTTCCAGTCTAGACTCTTCTCCACACTAGCTTCTTCCACAACGCTTTATACTTCCCTTTGTAATAGGATTTAACAGTGTGTTTTACTTTTAGTTTAAATGTTTCTTTCACTTGACTTTAGGCTCTATGAGAATAAATCTTTCAATATTTTCCCTGATTTGATATGCTCCCAGAATACTACCTAATTAACTAGCATATAAAAGTGTCTCAATTATGCACAGTGAGAGAATATGAATGAAAGACAGGTGAACATTAAACACTAAATACATTTTCTTTTTAAAGTGAATCAGAAGAATCAGAAGAGACTGCACAGTAGTTATGGTACAATTATAAATTGTACCATAATTGTACCAAAGCAGTTTCAATCCCTGGTACCACATATGAACCCTGGGCGATACCAAGACTATTAGATAAGCACAGAACCAGGATAAATTCCTGAGTATGAACCCCCCAAATAATTAATTAATCAAATTGAAGTACATCAAAATTGTTAGCTTTGTTGTAACCATGCTATTTACTATATAATAAATTAAAAGTAAAATAAAACATCTTTCTCCCTTTTAAATTTTTCCTTGAATCTTCTCTGAGGGTTCCAAAATTGAAATAATAAAGGAAAAGATGGTAGTAGTGGCTTGGATTGATCAGTTAAATGAATAGTTACCTCCCTTGCATAATTAATCATCATCCCTGCCTCCACTCCCAGTCTGTCAGGCAGCCACCAAAATAATCTATAGAATTCCCTGATTCAGAATATGCTGGGGGTTTTTCCTAGAAATTTTATCCCATTATTCTCTCACTGAATAACTCTTCTCCTCCTATAGAGTTTATTCAGATGATCAGTTTCTTTGGAAAGCCAATACTGATGTCACCTGCTGTTACTTTTTTAATATGTCACATCACAGTACCCAATTTGCCTTTACCTAGTTATTGATATTTTTTCAAGAGAGTGAATTGGATAGAAGCAGCAGTAGTAGAGATGAAATATAAATATGTTTATATTATAAAGCCATAAGTATTTGATAATGAACTGGATATGTGTAGATGATGAAAAAAGTCAATGAGAGTAAAGTTTGCCCAAGTTTATAGAGTTGTTAGGGAACAAAGTCTATACTTACATCTCTGTTTCCAGTGTTCCTGATTTACATATCTCTGCTATTATTGATTAGTAACATTTTATTTTCAGTAGCTTAAATATTTCACATTCATTTAAAATGTGATTTATCTCCTACTATTATCAGATTCTATTCATCCACAAATACAGCAAAACAATTTTCCTTGTCCTTCATTTCTATGTTTCCTACTTGCTCTTTATTTATATTATGATCTAATCAGTTTTTGACTCCAAGTTCCTTTTCTAATCCACTGTTTACTGACTGTTGAAGAGCACCTTAAAACTGTATTTGAAAGGACTAGCCCATGATATAAAGCTTACTACAAAAATTGGTGAGTGCAATTAGAGAAATAACTATACCAACAACTTTGATAATGGTAGTGAGAGCAATAGATTGCCTGTCTTGAAGACAGGCAGGGGAGGTAAGAGAGATGGGAGTATTGGTGGTAGGATGGTTGCACTGGTGAAAGGGGTGCACGTTTTTATGACTAAAACCCAACAACAAACAAGTTTGTAATCATGGTGCTTAATTAAATATATTCATAAAAATAAAATAATGCTGTGAAAAATTTAAACATCTATTTGTAGACTAGAAATCAGAGAATTAGAGTATATGCTTCATGTTTGAGGCCACTAGGCTCTAGTACCAGTACAGTATAAATACCATCAGGAGTGATCACAAAGCAACAAATTAGAATTCACTCTCAAATAATAGCTGATATAATAACCAAATAACTAGAAATAATAAAAAATTCTACAAGATTTGATATCCCAGATACTTTCCTCTAATAACTTGTTCTCTGTTCGTGAAATATAATTTCCTTAATTATAACACAAAAAATGAACAGATTATTTTTAATTCCCTCTTTTATTCACCCTGTCTCCATTGCAAGCCTCCATTACAAGATGACTTCCTGCCATTGTGATTGTTGGATTACCGATCCTACCCAATCAATATTCATACTTCACCCTAGAGTGTGATCTGGTGATGGGATTATTCCCTACTTGGTATTCATCTTCCATCCTAGGGTTGGGAGAACCCTAGGTTGGTTCTTCTAAAATATAAACAAGACCAAAAGAGCATTAGAAAGACACACAGAGACAGAACCCTAATAAGCTATGCCAGAAATGAAAGGGGACAGTCACAAGACACTACAGAAATTTAAAAGATAATTAGAGATGCCTTTGAGAATCTTTATGACACAAAAGAGAAAACTTAAAAAAATGGATAAATTCTTGGACACCTATAGCCTCCCAAGGCTGAACCAAATAATCTGGTAAACATAAAAAATCATAAACTATCGCTATCAAGAAAATTGATTGATAATCAAAAGTATCCCTGAAAACAAAAGCCCAGCCCCAGATGGATTCACTAATGAATTCTTTCATTGCTTTAAAGTGGATATATTGTTAATCCTTTACAAGCTCCTTCAGGAAACTGAAGAAACAAAACACTACAAAACAGATATATTTAACTATCAACCTAACTAAAGACATGAAAGACCTATATGGAGGAAACAACAACAACAAAAAAAAAAAACACTACTTCAAGGAATGAAAGAAGACACAAGAAAAGGAAAACACATCCCCTGCTCATGGATTGGAAAGGTTTAGCATCATTAAAATGGCAATATTTTCTAAAGCATTGTATAGATTCAATGTTGTTCTTATAAAGATGCCCATGGCATTTTTCAAAGAAATAGGTCAAACATTCCTGAAATTCAAATGAATCAATAAACCTCCATGAATAGTTAAAGCAATCTTTGGAGGGATGGGGATGAGAGACATCACTTTCCCCATCTTTTTTTTTTTTTTTTTTGGTTTTTGAGTCACACCCGGCAGTGCTCAGGGGTTACTCCTGGCTCCAAGCTCAGAAATTGCTCCTGGCAGGCACGGGGGACCATATGGGGCACCGGGATTCGAACCGATGACCTTTTGCATGAAAGTCAAACGCCTTACCTCCATGCTATCTCCCGGGCCCCACTTTCCCCATCTTTAAATACTACAGAGTGGTAGCATTTTTAAAACAGCAGGTATTGGAATAAAGGCAGGCTTAGATAAACAGAATAGGCTTGAGTTTTTTGAGAAAGAATAGTAGATAAATGATGAATAAACCTTTGATAAAGGAAAAAACAAATACAATGTGAATCAAGAAAAGCCTCTTCAAAAATTGGTGTTGGAAAGCAGATCAACTATATGGAAAAATCTGAGCCCAGACCTTTCTTTTATGCCAGGCACAAAAGTCAAACCAAAATGGATTAGTGATTTTGATATCTGACCTGAAATCATAAAGTACATTGAGGAAAATGTAGGCAGAACTCTCCATGACATTAATGCACCTTCAAAGATTAAATATCATTAGCCAAGCAAGTGGAAGCAAACATAACCAAATGAGAAGTTTCTGCAAGTCAAAGGAAACAATGACTAGAATAGACTGCCCATGCACTGGGAGAAATTATTCATCCAATACATCTGATAAGGGGTTAATATCTAAGATATATAAAGCACTGATAGAGCTTAACATGAAAAATACATCTAACCCCATCAAAAATAGGAGAAGAGATGAACACAAACTCCCTAGAAGAAGAAATACAGATGGCTAAGGGGCACATGAAAAAAATTGCTCCATTTTATTAATTATTAGGAAGAAGCAAATCAAAACAACATTACAATATCATCTCACACCACAGAGACTGACACAGAGGGGGAAAAAAGTGCTGGTGCAGATGTGGGGAGAAAGGGACTTTCATTCACTGCCAGTGGGAATGTACATTGGTCTAAACTCTTTGGGAAACAATATGACATTCCTCGAAAACTAGAAACTGAGCTCTCATTAGACCTAGCAATACTATTCCTGAGAATATACCCTAGAGATTCAAAGATTCAATACAGAAAATGCATCTGCACTCCTATGCTCACTGCAGCACTATTCACAAGGACCAGAATCTGGAAACAATCCAAGTGCTGGAGAACACTTAAGTGGGTGAAAAAATCATGGTATATCAACACAATGAAATATTGAGCACCTGTTAGGATAAATGAAGTCATGAAATTTGATTATACATAGATGCATATAGTGAGTATTATGCTGAGTAAAATGAGGGAGAATGATAGAATGAATCATGAACAGCTTTATAACTATATATCTCATGGTGATTCAATTAAAATTTATTAATCAACGAAACAATACAAAACCCAATAGAGTTTCATTAACAGTCAAACACAGTTATCAAGAGGATAATCTTGATGGATTAAAAATCTTGATATCAGACCTGAAACCATAAGGTATATAGGACAACACATAGGTAAAACACTCTATGGCATTGAGATTAAAGGCATCTTCAAAAAGATGTACATGGCACGCTCGCTAAAATACTAAAATTGGAACAATACTGAGAAGATTAGCATTGCTCCTGCGCAAGGATGACACACAAATTCATGAAGTGTTCCATGTTAAAAAATAAAAAGATGTACATGGAATCTATTAAGCTGAATTAAATAAGTCAGAGGAAAAGAGATAGACACAGAACATAGAACAGTCTCCCTCATTTATGGGTTTTAAGAAAAAGAAAAGATATTTTTGCAATGATCCTCCGAGACAAAGAGAGGATAGCTGGAAGGTACCGCTCATGACATGAAGCGCGCCACAAAGAGTGGTGAATGAAGTTAAAGAAATAACTACACTGAGAACTATCATAACAATGTGAATAAATGAGGTAAGTGGAAAGCCTGTCTAGAGTACAGGCCGGGGTGGGGTGGGGAGGAGGGAGATATGGGACATTGGTGATGGGAATGTTGCACTGGTGAATGGGGGTGTTCTTTACAGACTGAAACACAACTACAATCATATTTGTTTTTTTTTGTTTTGTTTTTTAATTTATTTAAACATCTTGAATATAGATATGGTTGTGCTTAGCTTTCAGTCATGTAAAGAACGCCCCCCTTCACCAGTGCAACATTCCCACCACCATTGTCCCAAATCTCCCTCCATCCCACCCCACCCCTGCCTGTACTCTAGACAGGCTTTCCAGTTCCCTCATTCATTCACACGATTATGGTAGTTCTCAGTGTAGTTATTTCTATAACTGTACTCACCACTCTTGTGGTGAGCTTCATGAAGTGAGCTGGAAGTTCCAGCCCTCCTCTCATTATCTCTGAGGATTGTTGCTAAGATGACTTTTATTTTTCTTAAAACCCATAGATGAGTGAGACTATTTTGTGTGTCTCTCTCTCCCTCTGACTTATTTCACTCAGCATAATAGACTCCATGTACATCCATGTATAGGAAAATTTCATGATTTCATCTCTCCTGATGGCGGCATAATATTCCATTGTGTATATGTACCACAGTTTCTTTAGCCATTCGTCGTTGAAGGGCATCTTGGTTGTTTCCAGAGCCTGGCTATTGTGAATAGTGCTGCAATAAATATGGGTGTGAGGAAGGGATTTTTGTACTGAAAACTTGTGTTCCTAGAGTATAGCCTTAGGAGTGGAATAGCTGGGTTGAATGGGAGCTCAATTTCCAGTTTTTGGAGGAATCTCCATATCACTTTCCAAAGAGGTCAAGGTGTTTAAATGAAGATTTTAAAAAATGAGTTATTGTTAGATGTCATCTCTTTGTGACCTGATCTCAGAAGAAATATTTCACCAGTTGCTAGAAGTAACTAGTTCTACTTCACACTCAGAATGAAATATTTCAAATATCTAACAGACATGATGCAGTAGTACCAATGACTATTTCTATTGTTACTGCTACTAATACTAATATTAACACTATTTAAAAATAAGTAAAAGTGCTACTTTTAGCATAAGAAAAAATAATTTAAATATCAGTCTATCTGCCTAATTTTTGACCACAGAGCAAATTACTCACCTGTCAAAGACTCTTGTCTATTCTATGTACTGTTAGATGATGCTATATCATTCATTTAAGCTATGTAGCACAAATTGATTAATAAATGTGATGAACATACTGCATTTGAAACAAAAATAATAATAAATTATGAAATAAGTATTATCTTGTATAGAATTTGTAGATCTGGCTAAAAGTAATTACAATTTCTTAGGATATATTTTTCCAAAAGAATTGAGCAACATGTTAGGCCAGAAAATAAATTCTTCATCTGCTTTCAGTTCCTTAGATCTTGGGAATACAATAAAATGCCGATGGATGAAGTCATAAGTGTTGCAGAAAGTCTTAAAATGAGCTTTTCAGGGTCCTAAGTTCAAAGGCCTCCTGGATGACTGAAAGTCTACATGACCTCATACCCTTCTCCAGGGTATGCCCAAGACAGAACCACAGCCTCCAGCAAAGACGCCAGTAGAGTAAGGAGGCCTGTTGCCTCAGAGTACTGGTTATTTCAGATTTAGCATTTCAAAATAAATACTTGCTGTGCCTTTGATATTTGTGAAGGCATTTCACATAGTTTGCTAGCCTGAGGTCATTGCTAAGTTTGAAGGACAGAATTAACTTATTGAATCAGACATTAGGAGGAACTTTATATTCAGTTACAGATAAAGACCAAATACTGACTTTTAAGATTTAAAAAAAATAGTGGTTTTCCTTTTACCTAAGTAAAAATAGGAGTTCTATAAATTACTTATACTTGGAAGGAATTCATCTGGATACAAGACCTTTGGGTTTAGTACTCAACTGTTCTTTTTAAAACAGAAATTTTATCTATTTTCACATAATGTAATAGATGAGTTGGATCAAAATTAAGTGTTCATAGGAACATCAGAAAGGTCACTATACCTTTAAGCTTATGTCCTGGAATCTGAGTGTCTAGCACTTAATTGAGTTTTCCTTTGGAGTCACAGTGGGCCTAGTGACAGAGTACATGAATCAAAAGATGGGGTGAATGGTGTCTCATAGATTATTTGTTGACTTTTCAGCTGGACCTCTTGGATTTAGTTTACTCTTCTGGAAAACAAAGAGAAATGTAAATAGCCACATCACAGAATCTAATTATAGTAGTGTCACCTTATACAGGGGAAGCAAATTCCTATACTCCCAGTGTGTGCCTGAAATAGTGGATATATACACAACACATACATATCTGTAACACGTTTTATTTATGTGTTAAGTAAAATAAGGGATAAAAATTAATAACTAGTAATTAAATAAAATGCAGCAATAGAAATAATTTGAATATTAAGAAGTTTGCCTTGTATATCAGTTGGCCATGTTTAAGCTTGGATACCCCAGGAATGATCCAATTACAGACCCAGGAATAAGCCCTGAGCATATCTAAATGCTTAGGTTCCCTATACAAAAGCAAAAAATAAATCAAAATATGAAACAAAGAGGGAGTATAGCAGGTAATGCATTTGCTTTGCACACTGCTAGTCAGAGTTCAATCCCTAGTATTCTATATGGTTCCCTAAATTTCACCAAGAATAATCTGAATGCAGAGCCAGTTGTAAATCCTGAGTATCACTGGGTATCACTCACCTGCAAAAAAATATAAACATAAATTAAAAACATATTTCCAAAACTTTAATAAAAGACTAGTATAAAAGTTATGTGAATGTAGTCTCTTTCTCTTTTTTCATTTCATCCTTTATCATAAAAATATCGTATTGTATAGTGTGCTTATCTATCACAATAGAGCCAATCAGACCAAAATTTCAACTCAGGTCCAACTGCAAAGAATGAGACAGACAGAGCAATCAGGTGGCAGGCTAGCCTTCACTAACAAAGGTTTAGGTTGTGTAATTATTAAATAAAAGTTCTGCTCCTCATCCTGGATTTCTAGTTCCAGTTGTGTAGCCCATTGTTTACATTAATTAGTAGGTCTATTGAGAGCAAAGACTGGGATATTTCCATAGTTGTGGTCCTAGGGTGATAAGTAATCTGTAAGTACCCAGTATGTTTAATGTATAGCATTCAAGTCATGGTTATCTCCTATTATATTCTAGCAGGATTTTTTTTCTGCCTGGGGGCACATTTGCAGCCTTCATTGTCTAAACTAAGCTAAACATGTTTTACCCAGGGGACTATCCTGACCTTGTGGTTTGTATTAAGGGGACGAATTCCCACAGCATGTTATATTTTTAGATAGCAATTGACCAAGGACAACTAAAGCCCCAGAAAGTGAAAGCTTGGATAAGGTAGGCAGCCATATATAAATGTAAAAATGCATAATAAAAATTATTAAGTCGATGGTTAAAACTAGATCCCACTCTTTGTGAACCTGCATTTTGAATTCTATCTTTGATATCCACAACAATTCTGAAAAATTAAATTCTATCTGTTCTCTTACCCAGGGGTAAAAAAAAAAAATAGGTTCAGCAAAGTAATTATGATGCCTATTGTTATGATGCTAATTTTTTCCTTGTTGGGGAGCCACATGTGGAGATGCTTGGGGCTTACTTTTGGTTCTATGCCCAAGGAATATTTCTGGTGGGCTGGATGGCTATAAGAGGTGGCAGTTATTGACTTGGGTTGTCAGCTTTCAAAGAAAATGCCTGTACTATCTCTCTGACTCCACACTGCTAATTTTTGTTTCTGTTTTTGATACGGATGTTAAAAGAATCAATCATTATATTATTATGAGTTACATGTAAACAATTTAACTATTATTTGAGTCACCTTGTTTTCAGTTGTCTTCTGATTTAAGTAATTTCTTCACAATTCTATTGGTAAATCATGTAAAGATCACTAAAAATGACTTCTGCATCTACTATGAGAGTATTATTTAATGTATAATTTATAAGAATAGAAATCTCTTGTTCAGTATGAGGTAATAAATTCCTTTAAGAATGGCATGCTAAAGATTGTTCATGCCTCTCCAATAGAGAGCATTTCAATTCATTGCATTTCTGTCTCTATCACCAAATTGTGCTTAAATCACATTGACTACTAAGTGACTCAAAATAGTATTGATTCACTCACTAATCAACTGGTTAATTAATTATCCACTATATCAAATGATAGTCTGGGACTAAGAATAGAAGAATTATGTAGAATAGGTAGAATTTCTAGAACTTCTCTTTATGGAAATGCACAAATATAGTAATATAGAGTACATAAAGTACTGATATGTACTATACATAAAAAGTTCATAGAGGAGAATAAAACAGTCAGAATAGAGAAGTGGAAATGATAGTTTGTCATTTTAAAGGGTGTCATAAAGGTGTGATATTTCATCCATTTTCAGTGATTTCTTAACCTTTGTATTAGATTAACACTCCCTGAAGAACAGCCAGGAAAACACTACAAGATCAATTTTTCTGAATATTTTCTATAAAAGAATTCTAATGCCATTTAATTAAAAAGTTCGCTAGTCCAAAAATAAAAAATAGGAGTGCAGAGCAGTTTCTTATATTTCACCTTCACTGAGACATTTGATTAGGACACAATGACCAAGATAAGGAGACAGTAATAAATACGTAAATGGCTGAAATTTAAAATGACTGGAGAGATACATTTATTTTATTCAGCACATGTTAGGACATATAAATATCTTAGGCTTTCAGATGGGAATACTGAAGTACGTCACCTAGGAATAAGTCCAATAAGATTCCAACTTCCATAAAGGCACATCTTCAGCTACACGTTATCCAAGATAAATTCATCATTGTTAATTCCAAAAGAAGATAACTTCATCTCATTATCTTGTCAATTCTAGAATATTTTCGCATCTAATTGTACATTCAGGTTAATTTGCTAGGCATATTGGAAATAATCGAAAAGTAAAGTCAAGAGGAAAATATTGACAACAGAAAAAAATGTAGAGTAAAAGTTAACTTTTAAATAGCCGTGATTTATATGTATAAGAAAATTACTGAGGCCCATTGCAATGGTAAAATAGGTAGGGATTTTGCTTGCATGATTCCCACACAGGTTCAATCCATGGCACCACACATGGTGGCCCTGAGTCTCACCAGTAGTGATTCCTGAGCTCAGAGTCAAAAGTAATCTTTGAGCATAACTAGGTGTGGCCCCAAACCAAAAATAAATAAATAAAAATGAAGACCAAGCAGGACATTTTACCCCAAAAGTTATATACTTAATGAAAGAATAAAATAAATAAAAAGAACAAGTAAAATACAAATACTTAAAGTACTGTATCCGAATGAAATAACTCAATAGATTAGTTTATATATGAGAATATTAGACTATATAGATGAGATTATATATGAGATAAACAAATACATCAACTACAAAATAGGTTATTATAAAGTATCCGGACTAACTTATGATAAAATATAAAGATGTAGAAGTGAAATAATTATTTGCATTAACAGAATATTTGTTAATAATTTAAGTACCAGAAAGAGAGACTATTCGAACAGGGTGTGATGAGAGATTTATCACAATTTGTCAACTAATAGAAACATACCATGCCACAAATTCTTGAACAATGATATGAGATAACTGATATAAGATCAATGAAGCTATCTGGAAAAAGAAAATTCTGGGTCTATGAAATGTAATGTATCTGTGCTGTTAAATCCTTTGTTGGGTATTTGTGAATCCACGAACAGTCCCCAGAATGAGAAATTACTTCCCATCCCCTTATCCTCTTGCGGGGAGAGGCCTTGGTGATATTTATCCGCAGCAAATAATAATCCACACAGACAAGAAGGTTAGGGTGTAAAAGATTGGGCAAAGAGAGAGAGTGAGAGAATCTTCTTGCAGCCTGCAAGCAGTTTTTTGCAAAAGACCCTTCTACCCAGTCCATAACGCTATTTATTGCTCACTCCACAGCGCCCCCGCCTGAAAGGTAGGTGGGGCAATAGTCACAGAACACACAATCCTAAGGAAATATTTTTATATACAACAAATCCAAGAATAATCTTATGGAAACTTTTTCATATACTACAATGAAGCAACATATTTTAGGTATTGCAGGTTGAATGAATACAAGTGAAGCACGGGGAAAGTAGTAATTTTAACAATTAGTGTCTTACACAGAATAGTTGCACTCATCAATGGGTTTTAAGAAAAATGAAAGACGTTCTTGCAATAATTTTCAGAGACAAAAGAGAGCAGGGCTGGAAGTTCCAGCTCACGACATGAAACTCACCACAAAGAGTGATGAGTGCAGTTAGAGAAATAACTACATTGAAAACTATCCTAACAATGTGAATGAATGAGGGAAGTAGAAAGCCTGTCTAGAGTACAGGCAGGGGTGGGGTGGGGAGGAGGGAGATTTAGGACATTGATTATGGGAATGTTGCACTGATAAAGGCGGGTGTTCTTTACATGATTGAAACCCAACCACAATCATGTTTGTAATCAAGGTGTTTCAATAAAGATATTAATCTAAAACATTTAAAAAATTAGTGTCTTAAAGAACATTTTAATATGTCTTTGATATGACAACAAGTGATTATATCAAAAGTAGAGAGATATAATATTTCTTCTATTTTAAAGTGAGAAATTGCCATGAAAATATAAGTTGTTCATATTGCTATCACTGGTTCTCTGTTACTGAAAAAGTAGAGAAAACGTAATGTCTTAACTTAACTACTAGCCACTTTTAAAGGTCAGAATTCCAGGAAGACTTACTTGTCTGTTTTGCTTACATTAGGTGAAATCATGGGTCAAAATACATTAGGAAAATGTTTTTAAAAATTTATTCAGGCTATTGGATGACTATATTCCATAAGGCTGTAAAACTGAAGTCCTTCCTCTCGTACTATTAACTTTGTATCTAAAGGCTAAAGGCATTCCTGTATCAAAGCCAGCGATGGCACATCAAATTTCTTTCTTGCTTTGAATCTATAGATGGTTCTTCTATCACTAGCTGAAAAGAATTTCCACCTTACAAAGGTGGCTAATTAATAAATTATTTCTTTTGCATCATGATGGTCACAGTTTGATTTATAGTACCACATACAATCCCCATGAGCATCATGAGGAGTGATCTTGAACACAGACTCAGAAGTATTGTAATCTCTGAGCTACCTGAATTATGGCCCAATCCCCAACAACCAACACCACCCCAAAAAATGTATCTAATCATAAGTTCACTCATTTAATATCTATAACTTAAGAATATCTGACTAGAAATTAGATCCCCTGATAATATCGTTTAGCATTTAGACTCCTAAAGTTACTTTGCCTCACTCCTCTTTGAAAAATAATAAAAATGAGTCACTCAGAAATTCCTGGAGACTAGATCTTTTTTAAGATAACAAACAGAAAGCACACACCTTTAATTATAGCCAAGGCTATTTAGTAACCCCATTCTAGCACTCCCAGTTGAAGTATGTCCCACTTCAAACACACACACACACACACACACACACACACACACACATTTGTTTAGTGGAAATTCCTTTCCATTCAGTAGTCAGAAGGCCTCTATGGCTCCAGCCAGTCATGCACAAGGTCTCCCAGGCTATACCCAAAGATTCTGGGGGGGTCTGGTAGTGCTGGCACTTGAACAGGTTTTGAATCCATGCAAAGCACTGCATTTTAGTCCCTGTACTATATCTCCAGTCCCAAGTAACACTTATTTTTATTCAGTGTTATTCAGTAAAAAGGGGAAAGAAAATTGTGGTTAACATCTTTATAGTTCTTCCCACATTTCTATTTTGAAAATGATAAAAAGAGATTTATAAGAAGTTTATAATCTGCTAATAGTATCATCAATTATAATTGCTATTCTTTCTTTGCTACTTAAATATTGAGAATAGACTGTATAAATGAAGAAATTACAAAAAGAAACAAATCAGAGTTAGGAATATGGCAGTAATGAACACCAGTGATGATTGTGGTTTCAATAAATGTGGTGACAGAGAAGAATATTAAAAGCAATTAACTTTTGAAAGTTTGTTAAAAAAAGATTTACTGATGGAATTGATATGAAACCTGAAAGAATGTACTAAGATGGTTCCAAGACTTTTGGTCTAAGGAAATGAAAGGACTTTTCCTGAGAATTCATTTACTAAATTTGGAAACTCTGTGGGATGAACAGGTTTGTTGGGGGAAGAACTGATTTTAGACACGTTAAATTAAGATGTCTCTTAGGCATTCAAATGAGATGTCTAGTGATATATAAATCTGGAGTTCAGGGAAGGCTGTCAGTGGATATATGATATTTAAAACTTTTATATTAGATGAAATCAGAAAAATATATATGTATAGTCAAAGAGGAAGAGGAGTCCAGAAGCTGAACCAGGGTACTTGGTGTTTAGAATTTAAGGGAGAAAAATGAAGCCCTGAAGATTATGAAGAAGGTGCTGTTACTAATGAAGTGAAGATTCAAGGATGTAAAGTATCCTTAGATGGCAAGTTAAATTATTTTATAAAGAATGAAACGAAATGTGAAAAATGATGCCAACAGGAGATGACAACTCTGAAAGAACCATCAGATTTAACAGCATAGTTCACTTAGAATCCTAAAAAAAAGTCATTGGTAGAGTGGTGAATTATATGTTTTATCAGAGTCAATGCAAGAAAAAATGAAGACACGGTGTAGATTGTGAAAATAGACATTTAATTCTAAGTTTACTTTACCATAAAACAGTAAGAGAGTTCAAGCCTGTTATATTTAAAACATAGAAACTTGGAAGGTCATCATTATAACTCTAAAAGTAAAAAAAAAAAAAAATGGCATAGACTACAAAGCTAGCTAGTTGTATGAGATCCACAGTAACCTTGAAAACAGGATCATCCTTGGCAGACAACAGAGAAAGTGATTCTGGATATCACATAAGCAAAAAACAAAAAACAAACAAAAAAATAAAAAAGAAACAAAAAACCATTGATTTTAAGAAAAAATGGGCTGGTGTAAAGCTATAGAATTCTGGGAACAAAAGA
>PVKC010012779.1:0-23365 GCA_004027635.1 Crocidura indochinensis
AAAAAAAAAAATGGTGAGACCAGAGCATGACGCAGAGCATTAGGAATGGGGGTGAGGGTTCCTAAGGGAAACTGTCTCTTTGCTCTGCACGGAGCTGTTTTGCCCCCAGAGGGTGGGAATCTCGAACAGTTTGTACTCTGGTACTTGCTGCTTGAGGAGCTGGACTCAGGGGCTTTCTTGGGAGTTGCTCCTCTGTGAGGAGATGAGGCAACAAAAAGCTAGTGAATAGGCAGGGTTCTCTTGACTCCTCATGGCCTTCTGACACAGTTTCTGCCCCCTTCTCTGCAGAGAAGTCCAGAAATGCAGATCCTCAAACCACCCCTCATTTTAACTCTCCAGCACCTCTGTGCCTGACTTTGCAGGAGAAGCTGCTGGTATTTGAGAGGGGCCACGTCAGCATCCCCGTGGCCCATGGTAATCTGGCCAAACAGCTGGCTGGTGACATAGCCCTGGAACTGCAGGCCTTCTTTCAGAGCAAGTTCCCAGAACTGCCTTTTGGGGCTCTTGTGCCCAGCGGGCCACTCTATGATGGGCTACAGGCAGGAGCTGCCGATGATGTGCGTATCCTGGTACCACTCGTGCTGGAGCCAGGGCTGTGGAGCCTGGTGCCTGGCCTGGACACTGTGGCCAGGGATGCTCGCTGCTGGGCAGTACGCAGGACCCAGCTAGAGTTCCAGCCCCGGGGGAGCAGCCCCTGGGACCGTTTCCTAGTGGGTGGCTACCTCTCCTCCCGTGTCCTGCTGGAGATGCTCCGCAAGGCTCTACTTGCCTCCGTCAACTGGCCTGTTATTGGCAGCCTTCTTGGGTGTCTGATCCTGCCCAGTGTGGCCTCAGAGGAGCTGCTGCTTGAAGTACAGCATGAGTACTTGGAGCTCACTGTGGCAGTGCTCTTGGCCATCACCAGCACTGGTATGGAAGACCGCCTGCTTCTGGCCTGGCCACTGGAGGGGCTGGCTGGGAACCTCTGGCTCCAGGACTTGTACCCAGCAGAGGCCGCCAGGCTGCGGGCCCTGGATGACCTTGATGGTGGCAGTCGGCGGAGGCTGCTGCTGCTCTTGTGTGCCATCTGTCGCCGCCACCCAGCTCTGGGGCGACTGGGCCGTGGCCACCTGATCCAGGTGGTTCTGCGCCTGGGAGGAGAGAAGGTGAACTGGGCCGAAGAGGCCTTAGGGGAGCGCTTCCAGCAGGCCCTGGAACTGCTCATCACCAGCCTGGAGCAGGCTAGCCTGCCCTGCCACTTCAACCCCAGCGTCAACCTCCTAGGCAACCTGCGGGAGGAGGAGATAGACAACATTGGCTATGCACTGTATTGGGGCCTGCAGGCCCCTGAGGAACTACTATAGATGAGGCAAGCACCAGCAGTGATCATGCTGGTGAGCTGTGGGGATCCGGGGAGCACCTGTTCTGCTTTAGCCAGAATAAAAGGGGGATGTGTTTTAGAAGCCCAGGGGATTAGCATGTGCTTGAAACCCAGTTGCTATAGCCCTGAGCCAGAGAGGCTGGGTTGCCATCACTTGGTCATACCTGGGCCACCTTCTGGATAGCTCTAGGGGCTAGTCACTCACACATGCTCCTCAGTGTCTGCAGGCCCATGAGCTGCTGACAGCACACAGCTTTGGGTAAGGCCAGCTCAGGTCTCTGTTAAGGTAAGTTAGTGCCTTCTTTGGGTGCCAGTTCTAAGTTTTCTGAGACTGGTGCTTCGTGACAAACACCATATGTGTCCCATCGCCTGGGGCTGGTCACCTGGTACCCATGGCATGCAGCTTTTTGGCCCACTCAGGCTGTTGTTTCTGGTGTCTCGTGTATCTGTTAGCTCCTTCCTGGGGCCTAGATGGGCACTGAGCCTGATCTGTTGCCCACCTTCTACCTCAGCGGGAAGCCCTTCTCCCTACTGTGAAGCGAGTTTGCTTTCATCAGCAGAGTTCCTTGGGTGAGTTCACTGCCCAGAGCAGAGGGTGACAGACTCGCTGCTGGCTGTAGCAGGAAAGCAGACTGTGCCCCTGGAAACCGGGTGTGAGGCATCATATCCACGGTGCCAGCGCTAGTTGCTCAGCCACTGCCTGTGTCCTCACTGAAATCTGACAGGATTGGGGTGATCAGGCTCCCTTTCCAGCTGGCTTTACCATCTTCAGTGTCCTTGCTGCTGAAGCAAAGCTACGCCCCAAAGAATGTGAGCAAGAATAAAGGGAAACTTCAAGCATGTGAAAAGTGCCTGCCTCTGAGAGGCAACCATTTGGAATGCTTGGGAATGCTGAGGCTCAGTTGTAATTCAAAAATAGGTGGAGGTGGCATGTGATAAGTGACCTGTGGGCTATCTTTTGTAGTGACAGACAGCTAGCTTGGGTTTGATTTTCCCCCAAAGCCTAAACTCTGACTCTCTGACTCGGCTGGTCTGTGTTTTCTGGGGAATTGGGTCATCCCCAAACCCTGTAACCAGTTTTATGAGTTTTCAAAGAAATGTGATTGCTCCTCCCCTGCTCTCTGGGTGGTTCTGCAAGATGAGGTGACTCCTAATCCTTCATACAGATGGGGACTTATGGCAGAGGCTCAGGTCTGGTACAAATGATATTGTGGCCACCCCTACTCTGCCCGTCTTGTCCTGCTCTGCTCTCTAAGGGGGAACAGAGCCTGTTATCAATGAGGAGAGACAGGCCTCTTGAGGGCCATTCCTATTCTTTGGTTCTAGATTTGTGGCTGGGTCTTGGAGGAGAGCTTAAAAGCAAGCCCAATGGCAGCCTAGGTCGGGGGAGAGGTCTGCTTTGGCTTCCTCACCTACAAAATAGATTGGGACAGTATAGCTCCAGGACTTGTAGGAATAACTGCTGGATATTGTCCCCAGGGCTGGTTAGAACAGACCCCTACCCCTGCCACAGAATGAGCTGTGAGCCCCAGCTGTCAAAGGGCTGGCATTTGTTCTGACATTACCTTCTGGTGGTCCATACTTCAGATAACTACCCTCACACCATGACTGCAGGACGACCTGGTGCATATGGAAAAGGGCCATTGAGATAGTACAGCAGGTAGGCTGTACATCTTACGCATAGCTGTGCCAAGCCACAAATGGTTCTACAGCACCACCGGGAGTGAACCTTGAGAGCAGAGACAAGATGTGTGCATGGTTACACTTATTCTTCATGTCAGAATTGTCTCAACTTCTGTTTCACTGAAGCTTCAGAATCTGCTTGCACAGAGGCTGTGCCCAAACTATGGGAAGGTTCTACTGATTCTTCTCCCCTTGATCTCAGTCTTTTCAGGTATGCTTTAGCCTAGCCTCTCAAATTCTTTATATTTGACTCCAGGTCCATGGCCTTGCTTTAACTTTACCAAGTGACCCAGAGCTAGTTGTGAGACTTGTGTGTAGATTCCTCACTGGTAGGAAAACAAAGTAACAACCAGGCTTGCTACCTTTCTGTAGTCCCCTTGTGGGGTCCGGTCTGCTGCTCACCTTGGGCTGGGGGAGCTGCCTGAGGGGCTATGGTTGCACCTATTCCATCTTCTTTTTTTTTTTTTTTTTTTTTGCACTCTGGCCCAACTTCATGTGGGAGCTGGACTGATGGCCAAAAACATAATATTGGGTTAGTGCCAATAGGAAAATAAGTATTGAGGCTGGAGCAATAGCACAGCAGGTAGGGTGTTTGTTTTGCATGTAACCAACCCAGATTCGACCCCTGGTATCCCATGTGGTCCCCTGAGCCTGCCAGAAGCAATTTCTGGGTGTAGAGCCAGGAGTAACCAGAGTGCTGCCAGGTGTGGCCTCCTCCTACCTAAAAGAAAGAAAAATTATTGCAAAATGGCAAACAGGAGATTTTTAACTGACCACTCACAGATCCTTATCCTTAGGTCTTATAACAAACTTGTATCCTGGTACATAGTCCTTAAGCACAAATGAAGCCCTAAACACCCCTGAGTACATGGGGATAACCCTCATGGTCCCCAGCTCTGCATCTTCTGAGATTAGTATTTAACTGAACAGTCCTATTGGCCAAGATTCCTGGGTGTGGCCTAAGGCAGCTAATTGCTTAAATAAAAAATGCCTCTTGAGTAAAGATTTCATATTTTGGGCTGCACCCAGCATTGCTCAGGGTTTACTCCTGGCTTTGCTCAGGATCAGTTCGGTTGATGCCATATGGGATACTCAGGATTAAACCTTGGTCAGTTCATTGAAGTAAAGCACCTTACTTGCCGTGTTATCACTCTGGCCACCTGTGTAAATTTTATCAGATCTTAACAATTATCCCTCTGAAGTCGGCTATCTGGTTGTCTCTGCTATTTTAAATACAAGAGTGTGTGTGTGCATTCCTGTGTGAGGCCTCTCCTGAATAAAGTGTGTACACAAACTCCCATTAGGAAATTCCTGGGAGTGGAAAGCATTCAAGTTTTCAAATCCCAGGGATCTCACCAAACTTTGCTCTATAATTGTTTTTTGTTGCTGTTGGAGGCGGGGTGGCCACACCTGGCCGTGCCCAGGCCTGCCAGGCTTTGCACTCAAGGATCACTCCTGGTGGGACTCAGGAGATCATATGGAGTGCTGGGGGAAAACCTCAGTCAGCCATGTGTAAAGCAAGTAGTGTTCTACCCACAGCCCTACCAGGCCATACTAAAAGGGCTTGTGCCAACAGTCTGAAACCCTACTCCGGCATGAAGCCATGACGACTGGGGCTGTAAGAGGACAGAGGCTACACCTATGAGGTGTAAGCACATGCAGCCAGCAACCTTTCCTGCCACATGTCACATATGCACCCAATAGCACCTTTTAACAGTGGGAAATGGGGTGTATTTCAAGTATTCATAGCCCCACCAGGAGTTATCCCAGAGCCAGGAGTAAACCCTTCCTGAGAGCACAGCTGATGGTTGAGGTTTGGCAGGAAGGCAAGACTTGCAAGCTCATTTGCTTATCTCACAACCAACTTTCCAGAGAGATCGCAAGCTCCACATCCAGCACCAACTTCAGTGGTCTGAGGTAGAACAGGGCTAGACGGGAAGTGGGGAGTGGTTGCACCCTGGAGGATGAGTTGAACCCTGCCCTCTTTGTATTCTAGTCCAGGGAACCTGGATGCTGCATGACAAAGTTGGAGTTTTGAACTCTAAGCTGCAACTGAAGCTGGAAACTTACCCTCAGGAATGGGGCATGGCAGTGCTCAAAGTTCTGCTGCTGTAGCAGCACATAGGCCTGGCACTGGGAGAGCAGCTGGCTGGTAGATGACTTATTTTTAGCATTTAACCACTCACAGACCTGAAGATCAAGGAGAGCCCCTCATCACTGGCACCTTTCCCAGATAGGGGTGGGCAGGGTATGCAGAGAGAGGAGGCAGTTCTCCTTTCATCACATGAGAACAGTGAGTGCTGAGATGAGGACATGACTACAGAAATCACTGTGGGGCAGGCATCTGCCACCAGAGCCTGTTCCCAGCATCACAAGGGCAAGAATTGGAGCCTCCAGAACTTGTTTCACTAACCGACTGAGTGCGTGGCTCCAGCCCAGACTTTGTATGTGGAATGTTATTGCATCAGGCCTGCATTGCACACTATGCAGTTGGGGGTTCAATACAAGAATTTGGGGATTCCCCCAAGGTATGGGGAAGTTCTCACCACAGCCAGGCCTGGGTGGGTTAAGCTCCCACCAGAGAACATTGGCAAATAAGCCAGTCCATCACGTGAGGGTACAGGGGTTTGGCAGTCACAGACTGGCCCAGGGAGGCCCAGCTCTGGTCAACAGCCCAGGCCTGTCCTCCTCAGCACCATGCTGTTTAGCTACTCAGTCTCTGCATATAAACTAGTGGAAGATTAAATCTACCAATGTACACAGACTCCTACAAAGCTCCTACAGTTCAACAGCCAAGACAACCCAACTGAAAAATGGGCAGTGGCCTGGGTTAGACATTGTCCCAACAATACACAAGTGACCAGTCAGCAGTGCTTTACACTCATGGACACCAGACAAGTGCCTTCAAGATCATTAACAGTGACTGCTTCACAAGTGACCCAAGTAGAATTTTTTTGTTTTTTTATTTTTGGTCACACTCAGTGACACTTAGGTTACTCTTGGCTCTATACTCAGAAACCGCCCCTGGCAGGTTCATGGGACCATATAGGGTGCTGGGAATCGAACCACCATTGGTCCTGGGTTGGCTGTGTGCCAGGCAGATGCCCTACCTCTGGCCCCAACCCAAGTTAAATTTTTTTTGTTTTGCTTTGTTTTTGGGTCACTCCCAGCAGTGCTTGGGTTACTCCTGGTTCTATGCTCAGAAATCGCTCCTGGCAGGCTCGGGGGACCATATGGTATGCCAGGATTTGAACCACTGATCTTCTGCATGCAAGGCAAATGCCTTACCTCCATGCTATCTCTTCGGCCACAATTTTTTTGTTTGTGCGTTTGTTTTGGTTTTTGGGTCACACCCAGCAGTGCTCAGGGGTTACTCCTGGCTTTACACTTAGAAATTGCTCCTGGCAGGCTCGGGGGACCATATGAGATGCCAGGATTCGAACCATCGATCCTTCCGCATGTAAGGCAAACGCTTTACCTCCATGCTATCTTTCCAGCCCCCCAAGTAGAATTTTAAAGACAGATGAGGCTGGTGAAGATGCAGCTAAATAGGAATCCTTGCATTCATTGTTGGTGTGAGCACAGCAGCTGTACACATTAAAAGGTTTCTCGGAAAGGTACAGAAGCTCTGTATGTCTCAGCAACTCAGGTAAACAGGCCCAAGAAGAGCTCACATTAGAAACTGAAATGTGGTTCAATGGTAGAATCTTATATACCTGGTAAAAATCCTGACACCATAGGAAAAAAGCATGTAAAAATAAAGTTCAGGCTACCGAAATGCAAATGTTTAGAGCAGCTGTGTTCACAGACATCAGAAGTGGAAACATTGGCAAGCAGGAGGCCCTGGTTTGATCTCTAAGCTCTCCTGAGCATCATGGGGTCTGACCCCAAAATAAAACATCTAAAAGTCCAGTTGTTCCACCTGCTGCTGTTTCCCTTTTTCTGAAAATGTCGAAAAGCCCCCTCCAACACTTCCCACCCCAAGAAGCCATTCAGCTGTGCTCAGGAGTTAATCCTTACTCTACACCCAACACCCAAGAATCACTCCTGGCAGACTCAAGGGTCCATATGGGATGCCAGGGATCAAACACAAGTCGGCTATGTTCAGGCAAGTTCCCTACCTAATGTCCCAGCCCACAATCTTAATGATGATGCTTATGTCATTGCTCATTCCTTACTGTGCCTAATTAATAAACTTCAGTACTTTACAGACACATTTGGTATAGGAGGTATCCACTGTAGCCTTGGGCAGGCTTTCCTCACCAAGTAACAAATGAATTTGGTGAAAACTAGGCAGAATAAAGGGAGCTAGACAAAGAATTGTCGGAATTTCTAAGCACCAGAAAAACCAAAGGGCCAAAGTGCAGGAGATAAGGAACTTACTTGCCCTGCAAGTGACTAACTCTAGACCTATAAAAGCACTAAATATGGTCTTGGGTCATTCCTGTGCAGAGCCAGAAATAGTCCCTGAGCACTAACGGGTAGGCCTCCACCCCAGGAAAACAAAACAAAACAAAACACACAAATGTAAATAGATTTTAAAATATGGAATTCTGACTTCTTTGGGGAGGGGACCAGGCATATTACAATGGGTAAGACACTTGCCTTATACCCAGCCAATCTTGATTTGATTCCTAGCACGTTTGGCTCTGAACCAAAAGAAAACATAAATCCCAGAGGAAACAAGGCTGGGAAAGGGGAAGACACAAAGCATAACAGCAAGGCTCTGTCTGACCACACCCACAGCACAGCTGCTCACAGAGCAGGTCCAGGCAGTAAGTCATCCAGCATGGGCAGAGCTCTTCTTACTGAAGAGTGGGGCCCAGGAGCCCCAAGAGAAGAGGACAGCATTTCTTCAACTGGTGAAGAACAGGGCATCCACATGCCCTATTTCTGCGGATCTTCTAAACACAAAATTCCTGTAATCACAAGGTTTTTGTGCAGGTAAACAGGCTGCTCAGCGAAGTGTGGCATAAGATCATGGGTGTAGGGCCAGGCTCACTGCTCTGTGTGGGTGGACAGGCTGGCGGGGCATCCCGCTAGCATCCAGTCATAACCCCTATCAGTCGTTACTTACACAGTGCCCAAGTAAAGGAGGAGCAAGATTTATTAAGGCACAGTGGATGCTTCTGTGAATATGACTGGAACAAAGCTACCAGCCTTCTCAGACAGGGAGAGGCCACCTCCACACTGCCTAGAGCTTTGCTGGAGGTGGAGAAAGCAACCACAGGACACACCAGCTCCCAGTCTCTGCCACAGGTTGAGCAGGTGAGCATGTGACTCTGAAGCTCAGGCAGAAGTGATCTTGTCAAGGAGTGATAGACATTGTGACTCCAAAGTACACGCATGCAGCTTCCAGACTAGCCACATTTTTCAGAGTCCTGCGAAGGGCCATTGTGTCCCAGCAAAAGACACAGATGACAGGCAGGCCTGAGACATCTGCTCACTCTCCCTTGCCTTCATCGGTTCTGTGGACAAAAGGGACGAGTATGTCCAGGCTGGTGGCAAAGGCTGCATTTCCGAGGTTTCTTGGCCGTGGACCCCACTTCTGAAGTAGTGGTGCGGGTTCTCTTGTTTCTGGTATCTGATCCTTGGGTCTTTCCTCTGCCTCCTGGCCAGGGCAGGGTTCCTAAAGTCTCTGTGGGAAGAACCATGGGAGACTGAGTTATAATGAGTACACTGAAGTACAGGAGCAAAGTTATGGGAAAGGAGAAGGTAGGGCCCTTAGCACCATGACCTAGACATTGTGGCTCTTTCCCTAAACAACTTTGAGCTCTACAAGGTCTCTCTCTTCTGTGCTGATATGGAGGGAAGGGTGGTGCTTCACATGATACTTTTTGCAGAATGAAGAACAAGGAACCAGCCTGGCTACATGGAGAGGCAGTGGATGCAGGATGACCATTCCTATAGGGATGCTGATCACAGCCTAAGCACGCTTAAAATCTGGGTCTTGTCAGGGTGCTGATTGTAAGTCTTCTGGCAATGGCAGGCAACTCCTGAACCTTTGGCCTTTGGCCTTTGCCAAGTCTGGTTCTGTCTGCCTGAGCATGGTCATGTGTTGGAAGAGTTCGAAACTAAGCTCCTTCATAAAACAGAAACCCTGAGGAAGATAAAATACTATGTCACTGTTGAGAAAACTGAGGCTGAGAGGTCAAGGGTTTGCTGAAAGTTACAGGAGCAAGGACCTAGGTTCAGTTCTGTATATAACAATGCAGCTCCCACTTGGCCTCTAGGTTTCCCTCAGACTGTCAAGTCAGGCTTCTGCTGGGCAGTATGGCTTTAAAGTACCTTCTACTACTTGAGTAACAGGATAACTGTAACTATCCATCCAACTGCCAGTTCCCATCTGAGGGGAGAACCAAATTGTGGCTTTGGACAATTCTAGGCATTATGGGGTGCAGTTTCTACTTAAGTAAAGAGGCTGATGTTAACTGATCTTCAAATCTTCTTGTGCTGTCACTCTATGTGCCCTGCAGTAAAGTCACTGCAATTGTCTAAGCAAAGTGGGTGACTCCATCCCCCAAGGGGTGCAACTGGGAGTACTATCTGCTGCCCTAACGTAGATTTCCAGGGGTGTTGTGCAATGTTTTCTTGACAAGGGGAGGTGAACTCAGTATGTCTGAGAACTCTGGGCATGGCCTCACTTCTGCCTTGAATTTGACATCAATTCTCTCCATGGGGCTGCCCATGACTCTACCAGTTCTGGCCGCACAGCAAAAGACTACACTAACAGCTGCTGCCCTGAACAGCCAGGGCAGTGTCCTTTACGTCTTAGCTGTGGTCACCTCAGGAAAGGCAGGTGTAGCTCCATCCCCTAACCAATGAGCCCTATGCTTGGAGCTGGAGGCTCTGGCAGGGCCCGCATGTCCCACCCACTTTAGCCCCACTCAGGGGAGCTGAGCTTCTCGGGAATGCATGGCCTTACCTGGGGCCATATTCTCATCTACCCACTGAAAGAAGCCACACTGCTGCTCTCGTGGCTTGGCACACGTGTGGAATTGTCTCCCCTTATTGGGTCCCTCCTTCTGGACAGTCCGGGTGATGGCTGGTTGGCTGCACAGGCAGGATGCACCGCTGTTATCAGTTGGGCTGCCAAGCCCCCTCTGGAGGTTTCCTGTCTGGGGGTTTCCTGAATTCGGTAGGTGTGTCAGGGAGCCCCCCACGGGTCTCGCTGCTGAGGTAGGAGGCCCCCTGGCTCCTGGCTGGCTACTGTCAGCCCATAGGAAGAAGCTGCAGCTGCCACTGTGGCACTTATAGAACTGGCGGCCCTGGTTGGGTCCCTCCTTTCGCACGGTGAGCAGCAAGGCCTCCTGGCCGCAGTTGCAAGTCACAGAGTTGCTCTCACCAGTGGGCACTGTGTGTGTCTGGGCTGGGGCCATTGAGGCCCTGACATGGCTGGTTTCAGGAGCCTGTGCGAGTCTGTGTTGGCTGCTGCCCACCCTGTTCAGAGACTGGCTGGCCTGCAAATATCCAGAGGGCTGGCTGGTCGGTTGGCTGGCTTGAAGTGGGGGCCGTAAAAACCTTAGGTCCAAAATCTCTCTCAAGCTCTCGTCACATCCACCAATGCAGCCAACAAATTCTAGAGGCATGGTGGGGGGAAGGCTACCGCGTTTAAACTTGAACTTCAACCTATGGACAAAAGGGAGAAAAAGACATCCAGGGCTGGTTTATTTCTCCAGAGCTAAGAAACCCTCATTCCCTGGAAGCCCACTAAAGGCACCAGACACTACCCACCATTGGCGTGGACCCGGCTTACCTGTGCACAGGAGGTGGCTGACAGACCGAACATACGCTCTCATCTCGGCTGACCTCCAGCACGGAGTCAGGGAACCACACAGCCGAGCGACACTCTGGGAAACCCACACAGCCAACATAGAATCTGGGGGAGAGGGACAAAGGATGAAACATGGGGCCAGGTCAGGCAACGGTCACCAAAGCGCAGAAAATGAGGTGGCACTCCCATACCACCTACAGTGCTAAGAAAACTTCTGTTTGTTTGATTTTGGGGCCACACCTAGCAGAACTTTAGAACACATGGGATGCTGGGGATCAAACCAGGGTTGGCCACAGGCCATGCAAACGCCCTCCCCACTATGCTATTACTCTGGCCCCTAAGGAAACTTCTTTAACTGATCAAGCAATATTTCATTTTGTCAAGGAAACTACCATGGTCACCATCACTAATTCTAAATGACTCAGGGTAAAGAAGCCTTTTTCCACATTCCTAACAAATGAAACAGCACCTACTGAGGCTGTCCTTGGTTCTAACCACCACCCCATGGAGGAGTCTGCTCAGTTTCCATATCTCACACTGGAGCCACAGCTACCCAAAGTCTATACTGTAGGCTTGGAGAACTCGGAAACCTGCCCAATGAGGCACTGACACATCCACCTGAATCCAGAACACTGGATTTTCCACCACTCATCACAAAGGTGAGTGACAGCCTATCCAAAGGAGATCCAGCCCTGTACCACAGCTGAATTCCCTGAGTGCTTCCCACCTCTAGGTCTCTGTCCTAATGCTAGGTCCTGGACAAAGCCGATGTCTCAAATATACAAACAGTCCAAGGACGACTGATCTAATGGGACAGAGGGCGTGTTCTCTACCTAGCACCACTTTGCATGTGATGTCGATGGCACTGCCATTTGGGGTTTCTGTTGCCACCAAAATGTAACTCCCAGGAAACAATAGGACCCACTGAGCAGGATTGGCAACCAATTCTAAGCAAGTCCCAGACACCCCAGAAAAATCAAAAGTCAAGCAAAGTCAACAGAGACAGGAAAAGGACAGAAGGACAAGTCTTGCCAAGAGGCCTAGAGGTGTCACACAAGCAGAGTGTGGGTGGAACTGACCCGCCGTTCTTCTTGGTCTTGAGGACCATGTCCTTGCCACACTGTGGACACTTCCTGATCGGTTCTGGCATTGCTGGGTAGAAGACTTCTTGCGGGGCCACCTCCACCCCATTTCCAAAGTACTGAGACAGAGCTTCGTCCAATCTGAAGAAACAACAAAATACTGAAAAAATTCTATAGACACACTGATGCGATCTGGGGAGGCAGATGCTGGACACCCAAGGGTCTAACAAAAGGGAGAGCTGGCCGAGACCTACCTCTCTGCTTCCTGTTCCCAGCATCACCAGGTAGGTCCCTTTGCCAGGTCACTGCAACCCAATGAACCAGAACCATGTAGGACCCAGGTGCATGTTCCCGAAGTGTCTGGGTTTATGTGTATAAACAAGTATCTATTTTTTGAGTTTGTTTTTTGTTTCTTGGGTCAGACCCAGTGACATTCAGGGGTTACTCCTGGCTATGCACTCAGAAATTGCTCCTGGCTCAAGGGACCAAAGCCAGGGATCAAACCCAGGTTTGTCCTGGATCAGCCAAGTGCAAGGCAAACGTGCTACCAGAAGCTATCACTTCGCTCCCTATCTACTTTTTGAGCTAGAGAGACAGTACAGGGGTTAAAGAGCTTGCCTTGCGTGCCATATATGGTCCTCAAGTCCCACCCAGAGTAAGCTGCGAACACCAATGAATTTTGCCCCGAAAATAATCAAATACACTAGTATTTATTTTAAAAACAGGCATGGGTAGAAAATCTTTTATGTCCAACCAAAAAATCCTATGGGCTGCATATTAACAATCCAAAGACCTTGTGAGAACATGAGCAGATATTAGCGCCCGAAGTTAAGGGCAAGCTACCTCCCAACTCAATAGTAAACACCCAGAGAACAGCACTTCCAAGGTTAACAGGGCAGAATAACTGGACTGCTTTATTTACTGGCCAGTGGTCCTCAAACTATGATACGGCCTGTGGGCCACATATTGTATTTGTTCTAGTTTTGTTTCTTTACTTCAAAAGAAGACATATACAGTGTGGGGGCCGGAGATATAGCATAGAGGTAGGGAGTTTGCCTTGCATGCAGAAGGACGGTGGTTCAAATCCCGAATCCCATATGGTCCCCCAAGCCTGCCAGGAACGATTTTTGAGCATAGAGTCAGGAGTAACCCCCGAGCGCTGCTGAGTGTGACCCAAAAAACAAATGAACAAAATATATATATGCAGTGTGCATAGGAATTTGTTCATAGTTTTTGTTTTTACTATAGTCCAGCCCTCCAACTGTCTGAGGGACAGTGAACTGGCTCTCTGTTTAAAAAGTTTGAGGACACTGATTGAACCTTTCCTGGCTGGGACCCTAGGTCCTGGGTCAAACATGATCACTGGCTTGTGAATAGCACCAAGGATTAAACAGCTCCAGCCTCACACTTTCCTTGGGTGCTTTTCGGCACCTTCCTGAACCTTTCCGATGGGGATCACAGCAATGCTGTAGCACCAGGGCTTGAACTCACAATCTTGCACTAGGTATGGTTTTTGTTTGTTTGTTTTTGGTTTTTGGTTTCCTTGGGCCACACTTGGTGTCACTCAGGGGTTACTCCTGGCTATGCGCTCAGATTGCTCCTGGTTTGGGGGGGGAACCTTATGGGACGCTGGGGATCGAACTCAGGTTCGTCATGGGTCAGCCACATGCTAGGCAAATGCCCTACCACTGTGCTATCACTCCAGTCCTGCACTAGGTGTCTTATGCCTCTTGAACATAAGTGATTCTTAGTACAACAGAGCTCAACTAAAAAAAAATCAGGATGAACACCTAAAATGGAGGGAGCTTTGCATGGTCAGCCTTGCCAAGTAAGGAAGATGGCAGGGATTCTACCAGCTGATGGCACTGGCTCTGAGATAAAGACCAACTGACTGCTGGTGAATATTGTATTACCTCATGGTAAATTCCTCCCATTTAGGGATATGCCATGGCCAAGGGCTCAGACTCAAACCCTAGTGCGCAGGAGAGTAGGGTCTGGCACTTCTTTTTTTTTTTTTGGCACTTACTTCTTTGCTTTCGACACTGCTTCAATGAAAACTTGCTTGTATTTTTGGACCTGCTGCCTTAGAACCACAACTTTGTCCTTCTTCCCCTCACAGATGAGCTTCAGATCAGCTTCCAGCTCAGCCCGAAGGTCAGGCTTGGACATCTCATAGCCCATAGAATCATAACCTGCAAGGGGGAGCGCAGAGTTCTGTCTGGCCAGGAATACTCCTTTAGAGAGTTACCCCCACCCTGCCCTTGTCGAGGCAGCAGGGTCCTTCCTCCTTACCTTCCACAAGTCCCATGCCCAGGTGTCCTGGTAGAAATCGCTTTTCTGGGGTGAGCCCAACATACATCCGGGCTTTGATGGTCTCAATGTGCTCAGCATGAGTGGCATCAGTACCTAAAAGTCACCTTAGGTTAGTGAGGTAAACCTAGGAAGACGCCTCCCCCAATCTCCTATTACAGGTGAGGTGCCTACAGGGGGGGCCAGGCAGAACCCTCGTTGCATCCTCACCACACTCCAACCACTTTCCCACTCATGCTGCTCTCTCCACTCTCGTTCCTTGCCTAAAGTCCTTCTCCTTGGAGTCTTCAGCATCCCTCAACTTTCCGTTTCTCAGCATGCTCAGAAGCTGCCTAATGTATATCATCAACTATTGGCACCCTTGGTAGATAGAGGTTTGTGTGTATATGCAAGTTGGTGTGTGTGTATAAACTGGGGAGCATGTGTGTGTTACCCAGGTGTGTTATGTTCACTGTGCAGAAGAAGTCGTTCAGGGTCTCCACCTTCCTCTTCCCACAACCCCCTTCAACACCCTGCTGCTGCCCCCTAGAACTGTTTGCCAGAGACAAACCTGAATACCCTGAGGAAAACTGACTAGAAGCATTCCAGCAAAAAAGGTATCACCTGTAAAGCTGGTACCATGTACTTACTGGGAGAAATAGTTCTGGCCCAGATTTTTGCTGTGTCAAACCTTCTTGGAGCCAGAGACCTGGTACTGGGATTGGATTGTCTGCCTATTGGTGTTCAATCACTAGGTCAACATGACCTCCCAAGTAATGCTGATGTAGCCCTAGAGGTCCCTGAGCACCACAGGGCCAAGTGGCACTGGACTTGGTCCAGAGCACTGGACCACCAGTCTGACTAGTCATCAGGAGTAGCCCAAGAGCATTGTTTACAAGCCTCATCACCCACAAGAGAACCTCATTTAATTGCCTCCCTGTTTTTTGCAGGGGTGGGGGAGTGCAGAAGGAGGGTGTCCCAGTACTGTTCAGGGATCCTTTCATGGTGACACCTGGCCCAGCATACAGGCCCGATAGTTCAGTGCTTAGGCCCAACAGAAGAAAACAGCTTGGGCCAGTGGTATTTGGGGCTGCAGAACTGGATGCAGGGAATCAAACCCAGAGTACAGCAAGGCTAGGCCATGTATGCAACCATTCCGCAGCCTGCTCCAGCTCTTTGAGGTACCTTCCCAAACCCCACCAAACCTAATACTGATTCCTGGGGCCGGAATGATAGCACAGCAGTAGGGCATTTGCTTTGCACAAGGCCATCCTGGGATGGATTCAGGTTCAATCCCTAGCATACCATATGATCCCCTGAGTCTGCCAGAAGCAATTTCTGAGTGCAGGGCCAGGAATAACCCCTGAGCGCCGCTGGGTGTGGCCCCCACCAAAAAACAAACATAAAAAAAAACAAAACTAATGCCGATTCCTACACATTATGGGAACTATTCAACACAAATATAATATAAAATATTTTAACACAAAGCTAAGAGTTCCTGGCTAACAGTAGGGGTGACACTAGCAGGGGACTGACATGTAGCAAGTGATAAGAATGGGAGCCAGGTTGGGGCCAGAGAGATAGTACTGTGATAGGGTATTTGCCTTGGATGCAGCCAAATTGGAACGAACCAAAGTTCAATTCCTGATATCCCACATGGTCCCCCAAGCCTGCCAGGAGTGATTTCTGAGTGCAGAGCCAGGAGTAACTCCTTAACGCTACTGGATATGGCCCAAAAACAAAAACACAAACAAAAAAAGAATGGAGCCAAGGAAAATGTACTGACAGGAGACTGCAGCCACTCAGGTCCAGCCAACTAATGCCACTAACGATACTCCAAAAGATGAGGACATTGGTACTTAATGTAGACTCACTTAGGTTTTCAATAGTGAGTCCTTATAAATGTTAAACAAGGGCCAGAGAGATAATACAGGAAGAAGGTACTTGGCCTGTGTATGGCTGACCCATGGCTATCCCCAGAACAGAGCCAGACATGTACTGTCTGTACTACCACTGTACTGTATGGCCCTTGTTCCAGATGGTGGTAGGTTCTTAACTTGTCTAGTCTCAGTTCAGCTATGAAGTGGGAAAGAACGGTCAAAAAGAATGTAGTAGTGAACTTGAATGGTGAAGAGCAAAGAAACAGTTCCTGGCACTGAACGCTCAAGAGCTGCTAGTTACCATCATGACGAGCCACTGACCAATGCCATGCTTTTCCATGAGGGCAATGAGATCCGCTTCAGTGAGCAGCTGCGGGGGACTGGTCTCCCCATCCACCATCTCCACAGTGCTGGGCTGAAAGCAGGAACCTCTCTCATAGACAGGGAGGGTCTACAGAGAGTAGCAGAAGCACGGTGAAAACATGGCACCAAGCAAAACCAACCTCCCTTTCAAGAACAAGGCTATGCCTCAGGACAGCATGAGGCTATTAGATACTATGGGCTCTTCATCTCCCTGAGACTCAGTGGATGAGAAATGAACTCTGACCTTCGATTGGGCCTACACTTAAATCACCTTGTCACTCCAGTGATCATACGGATAGACATCTAGGTAGTTCCGGGCCAGAATCATGAGACCATGGGCTATGAAGCGTTCCTGGGCAATGTCAATTTCCACAGTAGTCTCCTGTCCCTGAGCATCCTGGGAGCAGCAAGCCAAGAAATGGCGAACAATAAACTCATAGAGTCGCTGTTCATCACCCTATGAAGAAAGAAAAAAAGATGCTGAGGCTCCCTCTGGGACATTACCTTTTAAAGATATCTCAGCCTTTACTGTTCAGAGTTTAAATTGGGTTTGTACCAATTCTCATCCTAGCATACTGCTGCGATGGCTGCCTGCACTCACTCAGACCAAAAGGTTAATATCCTGTGCACTTTTTGGTTGAGGTTTGATAGGAAGTCATTTTGCCCTCTTGAACAGTATTTGGGGAGCCAGAATGATAGCACTGCAAGCAGGGTGCTTGTTTTGCACGTGGCCAACTTGGGTTCAGTCCCTGGCACCCCCCAAAATTTCCTTGAGTCCTCCAGCAGTAATCTTTGATCACAGTCAGGTGTCAAGAAAGGTGCAAACGGGGCCGGAGAGATAGCACTCAGGGATTACTCAAGTAACTCAGGGGTTACTCGTGGCTGTACTATCTCTTCAGCTCCTACTCAAATCCTCTGACCTCTCAGCTCCCTCTTCGTTTTGAGCAAGGAAACAAACCTGCAGGTTGTTGGCATATTTGGTGGGGTGGATCGGAGGATGAGCTTGATCAGACTTGTTCCCGTTGCGTGGGTTGGGACCACCTTGCTCTAGAATACGCTGAGCAAAGGCCCCCCAGCGTGGATCTGGGGTCTGCTGCTCCACCAACACTGCCAAGTTTAAGTCTTTGGGGAAAATGTTTGTTTCAGTTCGGGGATAGCTAATGTACCTAAAGCAAAGTCAAAAAAAAAAAAAAAAAAAAAGAAAGGAAGAAAAATTATTCTATTTGGTCTACACCTTAAAGCCACCTCTAGTGCCCCATCTGACTTATCCAACTGAAAGCAGCCTAGACTGCTAATACTACGAAAGTTCTTAAGTGTGGTCCTAAAAAGCATGAAAGGGGGCAGTATTCTTGGGGTCCCCTCCAAGAATACTCAAAGCACAATGAGTGGGCAGTAGTAGAGGACACGCACATCATAGAGCTCAGCTCTGCCTTGGCTGTGGAATCAGGGACTCTCCTTGCCAGTTTGAAAGAACATCTGGGGCAATGATGAGCCTCATGGCTCTGACAGTTCTAAAATTATAGGCTGCTATGGTTAACCTTAAGATACAAAAAGGACGATGTCCAAGAAACAATAATGTGGAGCCCGTATATTTTCTCTTCCTTTTGGGCCATACCTGCTGGTACTCATAGGTTACTCCTGGCTCTGCACTCAAGATTTACTCTTAGCAGTCCACAGGGGCTATAGGGGATGCCAGGGATTGAGCCAAGGCAAACCCCTTATCAGCTGCACTATCATTCCAACCCTACCACTGACAGTTTTATTTTTATTTATTTTGTTTTTGGGGGCCACACCCTTTGACACTCAGGGGTTACTCTTGGCTATGCACCCAGAAATAGTTCCTGGCTTGGGGGACTACATAGGATGCTGGGGGATCGAACCGCAGTTCATCCTAGGCTAGCGCTGGCAAGGCAGATGCCTTATCGCCTGTGCAACAGCTCCAGCCCCGACATTTTTAAATGATCCACTAATTACTTAAAAATAGATTCACTTATGTTCCTTTATAGCTGTTTTGAAAACCAGTATATTTTTTTTACACATAAAGCACATCCCAATCTAAACCACCCAAATTTATCTATTTCAGTATTTTTGAGACCACACCCAGCAGTGCATAGGGCTTACTCCTCGCTCTGTGTTTAGAGTTCATTCCTGGTGGGGATCAAGGGACCTTATGGGGTACCAGGGACGGAACCTGGTCAATTGTATGAAATTGCATGCAAAGAAATGCAGAAATATCGCTCCAGAACAAACTACCTAAATTTATATGCTCAATTATTCTATGTGTCAACAGTTTTCCCAAAACCTGTAACCTCCCACAATTCTTTATGGTCTCTCTGGGCTTATGTTTTGTTTTATTTATCCTGTTTTGGGGTCATACTCAGCAATGCTCAGTCTTATTACCAGCTCTCAATAATGGATTACTCCTGGCAGTATTCAGGGGTCATCTGTAGGGGTGCTAGGGATCAAGACCAGTCATGAACACTGTATTATCACTCTGGTCCATCTCTGGGCTATATTTTAAGAGAAATAAATGACTTTGAAAATCCTTCTTTATAACAGAAAAGAGAAGCCACGATCAAAACTCTACTTCAGAGCTCAGGTGATAGTGTGCTTTTCCAAGCTCTACTTCATCTTGATAAAAATGTCCAAAATTCTATAAACATCGGGGCCAGAATGATAGGCCATAATGATAGCAGTAGGACATTTGCCTTGCATGCATGCGGCCAAACCAGGATAGACCCAGGTTCAATTCCCAGCATCCCATATGGTCCCCTAAGCCTGCCAAGAGCAACTTCTGAGCGAAGAGCCACGAGTAACCCCTGAGCGCCATTGGGTGTGGCCCCAAAACAAACAAACAAAAAAAACCCACAAAATTCTATGAACAATGTGGAATATTTACCCTTGGGTGTAGAGCTTCTCAGCAATCTTCATGGTTTCTTTTGCATTTATTCTCAACTTTCGAGAAGCTAGTTTTTCAAGTTCCTGTTAAATGAGTTGATGAGCATGTCAGAGCACAACACGAGTGAGCAAGCACAACATATCATACAACACAATTCAACTGTCTGACCTTATTATCCTAGCTGCTGTCACAGAGGAGAAAACAAGGAGCCTAAGGTATCTGGGCCTGCCAGAAAGTCAGCTGCCAATCCGCTGGTTTTCAGCAGAATGTGCAGAAGCAAGGCTCACATGGGGAAGTAGATTTGCAACCTAAGGTAAGGTCCAGGGTAGAAAAAAGGCCCCAAACCTAAAATTTTCTCATGAGCAGACTGATACATTAATTTTATGTATTCGATCCCCGGCATCCCATATGATCCCCCAAGCCAGGAGCAATTTCTGAGCACATAGCCAGGAGTAACTCCTGAGAGTCACCGGTATGACCCCAAAACAAAACAAAAGATTAGCTATAATTAATGGCAAGAGACAGAAGACTTATTTCCCCCCTTTTCCTCTAAAATCTCAAACAAGGGGCCGGAGAGATAGCATGGAGGGAGGGCATTTGCCTTGCATGCAGAAGGATGGTGGTTCGAATCCTGGCATCCCATATGGTCCCCTGAGCCTGCCAGGAGCAACCCCTGAGTCTCAAACATGGTATACCAATTTAAAAAAAAAGCAGGCCAGGGATGTGGCTTAGTGGAGCTCTGAGTTCAGTACCCAGCACTGAAAATCAGCTACAACAAAGCATGTAGGGCCTTGAGGGTATTTACTTTTCCCAAGCATTTTCCAGGGCAGGGCCTGTGGAAAGGTGCCTCCAGCCACTATGATCTGCAACAATGGGAATTGTTACAGAAAGGAACCTACCACAGTGTCCAAAGCTTGAGGTCTCCATTTGCTTTTGGGCTTGGATCTCACATCCACCACAGTAGCCCTGGGATCCTAGAAGTCAGGAAGAGCAGAGGCCACATTAATTGTCAGTAGAATCTCTTGGGCTTCCCAGGGACAGTTCCTTACTTTATAAGGAGAAGCTCTGCCCAGCTCAGGATGGAAATCTATCCCTTAACCTGAGACTTTTTGTGGTGCTAATTTTACATGTCTAAAGCATCTCCTTCAGATCCTGTAATCAATACAACCATCTGGACACTTTCCAAGTGGTTTCCCACCTAATCAAGTATGGCAGTCACTTTATTTTTTTAATAATAATACAAATAATATTATTCAAAATAATACAGAATTAAAAACAAGTTATTCAAGCCAGAGACCTCTAATCCAAAAATATCACCTTTAGGGCCAGAGAGACAGCTAAATGAGTTTAACACACACTCTGCATGTAGATGGCCTGGGGTCATCAATACCTGACACAGTACGACAGTCCACCAAGTACCACTAAGAACAATTCCTCAGCACAGAACTGGGTGTAGTCCTTGAGTAGGTATGACCCAAAACCTAAATAATAAACAGGGCTAAAGGGTTATGGCACTTGCCTTGCACGCTTCTGACCTGGAAAGGGTGGGGGAAATAGAAAGGGGAGGTTGATTCTCAGCACTGAATATGCTCATGTTAGCTCCAAAAGAAGTGATCCCTGAGCATGGCAGGCGTAGCCCCAGAACCTCAACAACAAAAATTAAAACAGTGGGTTTTGCTTTTCATGAGTTTGACTCGGGTTCTATCGTGGGCATCCCATATGATCCCTAGACCACTGCCAGGAATAAGCCCTTAGAGGCAGGTGTGGTCCTCCAAAAAAACAAACAAACAAAAAACCCCAAAACAAAACAAAAATCCCCCCCCAAAAGCAAACACTTAAGGCTAGAGACAAATCAAAGAACTAGAGCACATATTTTGCATGCGGAGGCCACGGTTTGATCACTGTTGCACCCAGTGCCCAGCAACACAAGGGGCCACCATGTGTGGCACAGAAATAAAACAAGGCAAACTAACTTTTTACTTTGAAATTTGAAAAGGAGCCAAGACCTCCACTTAAATAATTTGTTAATGAGAAAATTTATATATATATATTTTTGGGGGGGGGCCACACCCAGTGATGCTCAGGGGATACTCCTGGCTATGCGCTCAGAAGTTGCTCCTGGCTTGGGGGACCATATGGGAAACCGGGGGATCGAACCTTGGTCCCGTACTAGGCAAGGCAGGCACCTTACCTCCAGCGCCACCACCCGGCCCTGAGAAAATTTATATTTTAAATACAAATCTCTATTTCCAAATATTGGAAACCGGGTACTCTTCACAAGCAGATCAAAATGTATTTCTGTGTGACCTGGTAAAAGGTTTTGTACCTCATCCTAGTAAAGGAGATGTGCCATGTTAGACATGCAAAGGATTTTTACAGGTAAAGGATGGAGTAAGGACAAATGGGGTGACCATGGGAGGCAGTGTAATCTGCAAAAATGGAGTGTCCGGTCCACTGTCCTAAGTTCATTCTAGCCCTGATAACAGCAGTACATCCATGCACAAGTTACTTTACTTTCTTTAGATTCTTCATAGACAAACTGCAACTATATGGGGTATCACTACTCTAAACAGTGTGTATATATATATATATATATATATATATATATATATATATATATTTGGTTTGGGAGTCATATTTGGCAATAGTTAGGGGTTACTCCTGGCTCTGTGGCTCAGGAATTACTGAGTAATTACTGGTGGGAATATTTCCTATGTTATGTATAACAATTCTTATGGTCCTTGAAGGTACAATATGGAATGCTAGGGATAAAAGCTAGGTCAGTTGTGTGCAAGGCAAATACCTTACCTGCTGTATTTATCATCACTCATCACCAGCACCGTTAGGACTAAATAAAATAATATGAAATATAGAGCATAATACAATGCCCTGATCAGTATTCCCCGATAGCAAATCAATAACAAACCAGCTATTAGGGTAAAGTCACAAAGTAAAGTGAACTCAACAAACAGAACATGGGGCTGGAGACATAACACAGCCGTGTTTGCCTTGCAAGCAGCCGATTCAGGACCTAAGGTGGTTGGTTCGAATCCCAGCGTCCCATATGGTCCCCCGTGCCAGCCAGGAGCTAATTCTGAGCAGATAGCCAGGAGTAAGCCCTGAGCACTGCCGGGTGTGGCCCAAAAACCAACAAAACAAAACAAAATAAAATAAAACATAGAACTCAGGTTTTACTATGTACCACTGTATATAGCCCCTGGGAAAGCAGCCAACCATGTGCTGAGTGACAGGAAGTGACATCACAGAATGGACAACCGGTGGGAAGGTGAAACCTCAGACACACATCAAAAAGAAAAAGACCAATCAGTGCTGGTGTGGATATGTGGAAGAAAGGGACTCTCATTCTCTGCTGGTGGGAAAGTGGCCTTCCTGAAAAATAATATGGACATTCCTAAAAATCTAGGGATTGAGCTTCCATTTGGTCCACAATGGCACTTCCTAGATTATAACACTCCCCGCCCCTCAAGATGGAGAAAAGACCTCTTTTTTTTTTTTTTTTTTTTGGTTTTTGGGTCATACCCGGCAGCACTCAGGCTTTATTCCTTTATTCCTGGCCCTACTCTCAGAAATTGCTCCTGGCAGGTGCAGGGGACCATATGAGATGCGGGAATTCAAACCAATGACCTTCTGCATGGAAGGCAAATGCCTTACCTCCATGCAATCTTTCCACCTCGAGAAAAGACATTTTCACTCCTACTTCCTTCAGCAGTATCCTTAATAGCTCAAATTTTGGAAACAATCCAAGTCCCAAGAAGAGATGACTAGATAAAAACATTTTGGTGTTACCCTTTCCCCAACTTCCTGCCTTCTTTACCTGGTTAGTGAGACCCTCCCACATTTAGTAGGGGTCTGTGGTTGGTAATCAGAATGGCCTGGGGGAATGGGAAAGGAGGAGAGATAGAGATCAGAAACAGCTTAGATGCAGAGGAGCAAGAAAGAGGTTGCTTAGCTTAGAAGCCATGTGAGAGGGGGCTGGGCGGTGGCGCTGGAGGTAAGGTGCCTGCCTTGCCTGTG
>PVKC010012780.1:0-23458 GCA_004027635.1 Crocidura indochinensis
ATTTGCCTTTCATACAAAAGGTCATCGGTTCGATTCCCGGTGCCCCATATGGTTCCCCGTGCCTGCGAGGAGCAATTTCTGAGCATGGAGCCAGGAGTAACTCCTGAGCACTGCCGGGTGTGACCCAAAAACCAAAAAAAAAAAAAAAAAAAAATATATATATATATATATATACATGCTCTAGGAGGAATTTTATTCAGTTTTCTCAAATATCTACCTCTACTCTTGTTCTCAGTTCCTTGAAAAATGCAAGTCAGTAGTCTGCATTTTATCTGTCGACCGATAATACATACTTATACATATAAGTTTCATATTGATAATTTTATTGATCTTTATTTACTGGAAATTTTAGTGTTTTTGATATCAAAAGTTTTTTTGAGAGAGCGAAGGGGCCTGGAGCAATAGCACAGTGGGTAGGGCTTTTGCCTTGGACATGGCTGAGTTAGGTTCAATCCACGGCATTCTATATACTCCCCCAAGTCAACCAGAGTAATTTCTGAGTGCAAATCCAGGAGTAGCCCCTGAGTGCTGTCAGGTTTGGTGTACCCACCAAAGTTTTTCTTTTTATCTGTAACAAGATAAAAAAAATTCAAATCAATGTAAAATGATCATAAATGGCTACCATAAGAGTCATGGTAAGAGGTAAGAATGGGGAAAAGAATATGGAAAAAAATTGATGAGAAAGTAACCAGAAAGGAATACATTATCCCTGTATATCTTCTCTAGCAATGTGAAATGCTGTGTTCTTAGTATATAAAATCTTAGGGCAGTGGTAGGAATATGTTATCCTTATATACCTTCTTTAGCAATGTGGTATGCTGTGTGAGTACTTAGGGCAGTAGAAAGACATCTTTTTCTTATAGTTTGCATTTCCAAAAACTTACCATAATGATGCCAGTAAAGAAAAACACAATTATTTGGAGATTAAAAAAAAAAGGAATATGTGATTTGATAACTATTTCAAAGCAGGAAAGAAACTTTAAGTTTAGAATGACTAAATACTTTATTATAACCTGGAACACTGAGTTTAAAATAAATACAGAAAATCTGACATCTAAATTACAGAGCAGAAAATGGCAACAGCTCAAACAAGGAATAACTCAATATGACTTTACCATCATCTGGAAAATTTACAGTTGAATGGCTATAATATGTAAAAAATATAAATACTACAAGTCACACAACTAATTAATGGTGGAGGTTCTGAACGTAATTTAATGTTTTCTTTAACATAAAATTTGAGGCCTGGGTCTGAAAGATTTCTATGTAGGCTTTCTAAAATAGCTTTAAAAATTACTAAAATAGGGGCCGGGCAGTGGCGCTGGAGGTAAGGTGCCTGCGCTAATCTAGGACGGACCATGGTTCGATCCCCCGGTTCCCCATATGGTCCCCCGTGCCTGCCAGGAGCCACTTCTGAGCGAATAGCCAGGAGCCACTTCTGAGTGAATAGCCAGGAGTAACCCTTGAGCGTCACTGGGTGTGGCCCCAAAACAAAACAAAACAAAATTACTAAAATAGACTTAGAATACAGATAGTAGAAAAGTTTTCCTATCACATTAATGAAGACATTTAATACAGAAGACGATGCATTCATATAAAGCTACATATTTTGATGAAAAACATATTAGACATGTGACTATCTTTTACATTCTAGGCATGTGTTCTATTAAATTATATCCCTGACATATGATCTGAGGGTACTCAGGGCTTATTCCTGGCTTTGTTTCAGGGATCACTCTGGCAAGCACATAGATGAGGTATGGGAGAGAGAACCTGGGTTGGTCTTTTTCAAGGCAAGTTACCTATCCATTATACTTTCATTCTCTGTTCCCCTTCTCACCACTCCCAATTTTATATTAAAGTTTGCTATAATTCAATTAAAAATCATGAAATAACTATTATTGTAGTGCTTTTTGAAATTTTTCTTTTTCTTTTTGTATTATTGTGTTTCTCATTCTTTATCCCTTTTTCTCTCAAATTGATATTTATAGTCTCTAGATGGACTCCGTCCATTTTTTTGCTTGTTTGATTTTTACCCCATTTTCTTTTCTTAAAACAGAATCACATAACTTGAACCACCTTGTTCCATCTCTCAAATTGAGGGGGAAATAGTGGAGGGTATCAAGACCAAATAATTGTATGATCACTAAGTAGTAATAAAAACGGTTGGACTTAAATACCAAATCCAAAGCCAATGGCAACAGAATCGATACCCAATCTACAACAAGCTAGACATAGAGTGGACTACTTATACTAGCAGCCTGAGGGGTGTCGGGGGCAAAAGGTAGGGGGATATAGGATGCATGCTGGAATTGGGGGTGGAGGGAGGACAACTTTGGTGGTAGAAATCCCCCAATTCAATGTCAATATATACCCTAAAATATTACTGTGAAAGATATGCAATCCACTTTGGTCAAAATAGAAATTATTATTATATTTAAAAATCAGAAAATTTAGTAAAAGTATCCATATGATAATTATATTCTAGTCAAAATAGTGAATGTTTTCTTTTCTTTTTTTTTTCAATCCTAGGGATTAAACCCAGTGTCTGGTTCTCAGGAATGCTTACCTCTTTTTTTTGGGGGGGGGGTGCATACTTGGTAGTACTCAGAACTTACTCCTGATGGGCTCAGATGACTGCATGCAAGGCAAATGCTTTACCTCCATGCTATCTTTCCAGCCCCAGATCATAAGTTTAAATTCACTAATAATGACTGGGTCTTCAAATTGGCCAAACTCAATTCTAGTATAATAAAAGTGATTAATGCTATTTTAAAGTTGTGCCACTTTTTCTTCTCAGAGTTTTCTGATGTTATTACTGTTTTTTATCAGAAGCAGAAAAGCTAGTTCAGTCATTTTTGTTAATAATCTAAGGATGAGGGGCCAGAGAGATAGCACAGTGGTAGGGCATTTGCCTTACAAGCAACGGATCCAGGACAACGGTGGTTCGAATCCCATCATCCCATATGGTCCCCCATGCCTGCCAAGAACAATTTCTGAGCACAGAGTCAGGAATAATCCCTGAGCACTGCCGAGCGTGGCCACAAAACCAAAATGGAAAAAGAAAAAAAGCTAAGAATGATATAAAACAGTTTGATATAGGAAAATTACTATTTCCCAGTCTTAGTTTATGAATTTGTAAAATGTACACAGTAACTTAGTATTTTTAATAAACAATGAATAATCTCAAACTTTTTAACAATCACAACTAAAAAAGGGCCTGTTATATAAGTGGTTGGGGCGGTGGGTAGTGGAACCAGATGAACCCTGGGAACGTTGATGGAGAGAGATTGACATTGGTGGTGTAATTGGTTGTATATCTAAAAATCTAACTATGAATAACTTTGTAATCATAATAATTTAAGTAAAATTTAAAAATAATAAATGATAACATGACATAGGTAGCTATTAAGTGCAAATCATGTGAGACTAATATTCAACTTCTGTCCATGTACACCTTTAATTTAAATGTTACTTTTAGAAAATCACCTCTGATATAAAAGTATTGGGTTAAAAAAAAAACCAAAGTTATCATTAGAACTTATTATGAATAACTGTGCTCTGTTAAGTTAAAGAACCTAGAAGACATGGACAGATTTCTGGAAATCTCCCAAAACTGAATAAGGAGAAAGTAGAGAGGTGAAACAGGTCAATTACAATAAGGAAAATGAGACAATAACTAAGAATAGAATTAAAGGATCAGATAGGCTTATTGGTGAGTTTTAACAAATATTCAGAGAAGAACTACTACTTGGATTCTTCCAAATATTGAAGCGATGGGAACCCTAATACCTTTAATAAAGCTAACATTATGCTGATTCCCAAGGCTGACATGACGTGCATCTTGAGCACTCCATGTCCCCTAGACTGACCAAAAGTAATCTCTGAACAACACTAATTGTGGTCCAAAAGTTAAAAAAAAAAAAGAATGGCATAAGAATCCCTCTTAATAACAGTTTTTTATCCCCATATCCTAATTATTGTTTTAATAAGATATTTTTATTAATTAATTAATTTATAATTAAAGGAATACAACAAAATGACTTACGATTTGAATACAACTAATGATCACCATAACAACACAAGTTCACATGCATATGTAATCTATGTTAAATAATCAGATATCAGAATGGCTTTGACAAGATCAATTTCTTATTCACTTCAAATTATATCAAAATTATTAAGGGCAAAAAATTGTAGTTTTTTAAATCATTTTACAGAATAGAAAATTATGACTAGGAAAAAGTAAAAGTTTGAGCTCATTGGTCTGGAGATATAGTACAGCAGGAAGGGCACTTGCTTTGCATGTGGCAAATCCTAGGTTCAATCCCTGAGCACTGCCAGGAGAGATTCCTGAATGCACAGAAATAATCACTAAGCATTGCAAAGTATGGCCCTCAAAACAAATTTAATTTTGGGGCATGGCTCAAAAAAACAGACAAAAATTGATCTCAGACATGTCTCTTCAATCATATAACTCGGCTTAGGAGTGTTTTTCATTTAGACATAGCCAGGTAATCAATTATCTATTAAGGGTGGCAAAAATCACTGTAAACATCATAATACTAAAGGTTTGCACTAGAATAGCAATTCATATGAAAGGTGGTAAGCAATTTTATAGATGCCAAGTAATCTAAAAAATAACTGAAACATCATTTACAGTCATATTTACAAATACATTTTCATTGCATTAGGGTAAATAACAGAAGACAAGATTAGAAAACATAATGGATTACTTTATTTTACCACATACTTGCACATTTTTCTATAAAACTAAAAAAGGGCAATTATCATAATTTTAACAAACATAAAATCATGAAATCATGGTTGCTGATTTTTTCTAATTATAAACAGGAAATGTATATCTGAAATATAAAAAGAAAATAGGTAACTCATTAATATTTACTAAAACTGAAGATTTGCTAAAAGTGAAGACTCTTTTATATATTTCAAATTTAATTCCTAACAGACTTACAAAACTATTCCTATTTTATAGATGAGGACAATAATTTTTGGTGATATTAATCAACCAGACAAAAGTTCACAAGTGGCAGCTAGTTCAAGAATTTAAAGTCAAGCACAACTATGTTTATTATCTAAGACTCTCTCCTTACGTTACTCTGGATTTAAATAAAAGGGAGAATAAATATTCAAATAATATTTTTCTCAGGGATAAGAAATGCAAATACTCATACTATACTTTTTTATTTAAAAAAAAGTCTAGTAATGTTTATAAACCACAGCAGGTAAGAATCTTTCTCAATTAATAAATACTGGTAGAGGAGTTGGGATTTATACCAAAACTGTGCTTCAGGACCAAAGGAAAGTTGCTTTAGTCTTTTGGTTTTATTTTTTGTTTCATTTTGGGACCACGCCTGGCACTGATGATCAGGCATTACTGCTGGCTCTGGTGCTCAGGGGTCATTTTTGGCAGTGTTGATGGGACAATATGGGATGCTGAGGATTGAACCCAGCCTGGCCAAGTGGAAGGCAAATGCTCTACCTGCTCTGTTATCATTTTGGTCCCTGGTTTTGTTTTATTAATCAAAAAAAAGTAAAACGGTATTTAATTTTATTTTATTTTAAAATCTGTTATCTTTTAAATTAGGGCTCCCACCTTTCTCATATAACCTTAGGACAAGGATTATTTTACCTCATATTCCTGCATTTTTCTATAAAAGAAAAAAATTTGATCTCTATAAGAGACAGTTACAAAGTGGTTCATGACTGAGATTCAATTATATAATGTCCAACACCCATACTTTCACCAGTGCAACATTTCCTGTCATCAATGTTTCCAGTTTGCTTCCTGTACTTCCACATCGCTGCTATCCCCTTGTCTGCCTCTATGACAGACATTTTTCTTCCCTCTATCCTTCCCAATTTTATTTCTGAATACTGGTTTGAAGGGTATCATGCATCTCTCTTTAACTCCTTTCAGCACCCAATTCTTGTCCAGAGTGATCATTCACAATTATTACTGCCATAGTGATCCCTTCTCTCTCTCTCTTTTTTTAAAATATATTTTATTTAAACACCTTGATTACATACATGATTGTGTTTGGGATTCAGTCATGTAAAGAACACTACCCATCACCAGTGCAACGCTCCCATCACCATTGTCCCAAATCTCCCTCCTCCCACTCACTCCCCGCCTGTACTCTAGACAGGCTCTCCATTTCCCTCATACGTTCTCATTTTTAGGACAGTTCAAAATGTAGTTATTTCTCTAACTAACCTCATCACTCTTTGTGGTGAGCTTCATGAGGTGAGCTGGAACTTCCAGCTCTTTTTTCTTTTGTGTCTGAAAATAATTATTGCAAGAATATCTTTCATTTTTCTTAAAACCAATAGATGAGTGATTCCATTCTGCGTTTTTCTTTCTCTCTGACTTATTTCACTCAGCATGATAGATTCCATGTACATCCATGTGTAGGAAAATTTCATGACCTCATCTCTCCTGACAGCTGCATAATATTCCATTGTGTATACATACCACTTTTTTTTAACCATTCACATGTTGAAACCCTTCTCTCTCTTAACTGCACTCCCCTGCTATTTGTGATAATCTTACTATCATGGATCAGTCATCCTGGTCTTTATCTCTAAGATCTTTGAATATTATTACCATACTATTTTTAATATCTCACAAATCTATTTCTATACTTCTCCCTCATTTCTCTCAGTAAAATAATCTATATCCAATCCACGCATAAGCAAATTCCATGACTTTATTTTTCATAATATCTGCTTAGTATTTCAGTATATAGATGTACCACTGTTTCTTTAGCCATTCATTTTGACTACTTGGGTTGTTTCCTGATTCTAGTTATTGTGAATAGTGCTGTAATGTACATAGGAATACAAAGGACTGTTTGCACTGTGTGAGCGCAATTTCTACTTTTTGAGGAATGTCCATGACATTTTCCAAAAAGGCTGGACCAGTCAGCATTCCCAGGAGCAGTGAAAGAGTTTTCCTTTCTCTCTGTATCCATACCAGCAATGGTTGTTCTTCTGGATGTGTGTCAGCAATTGTAGGGTGAGTATCTGTGGACTTTAACACTGAGTTGGTTGTTAACCAATCATGAGGTATTTGGCCTTTTGAGCACATCTTTGGTATTCCTGCCCCACCCCCAAATCCAAAATTGAATTCCCTTATGATTCACTTGTCATCCAGTTCAAAATACAAAACCATTACTGCTGTCTCCATTACCCAGAATCACTGTTTCCAATGGACCTGCCTTATCACTGACCCTCTACAATGCCCTTTGGGACATCATCTGACCAAACATCAAATATCAGGTATATTAATTTTGGGGCTGATATCACCAGAGTGTTTTGGAGTGAGTGTGGGTACCCTCCTCACCAGGTTTCTTATACAAAGAAGACTGGCAACTGAAACCATACCCACAAATGCAGTTGCCATGCTTAAACTGGGCCAACCCTATAGTCTCACTTTTTTTCAAACGAGATATAAAACCAGCCACTAAAGACCATGGGTACACTGGCCCAAACAGCAGAAATACGACCATCTCAGGAGGAGAGAGCGGGTAGAGCACCTAACCTGCCGAAGTCACACCTGTTACCTCTATCACCCACAATCACTGTTCTCTTAATGGCTGGCCCTGCCACATAAGTGACCCTCTATGATTTCCTTTGGTAACAGCGATCTGATCACACTTTAGGTACACTGGTTTGGGGGCTGATACCACTAGGACTTTTTGGAGCAAGTACCTGTTCCAGTAGGCCTGGCACTATGTACAATTAAAAGTCTTAGTATCTATAATAGTGCTTTAAATTGTATCAATTGTACTGTATAGTTGTATCAATTGTATACAATTTATATACACTTGTATATTGTATATTATATATTCCATATATAATATATATTTTATATATGATGATATGTAAATAATAATTATATATTATATGTATTCCTATAGGGAATATAAAACAAATGAAGTTGTACAGAAATTGATACAATTGTATATTATATAACATATTATATAATAAATTAATATGCATTATATAATATTGTGCATATATAATGTATTGTATACATACATATGATATGTTATATACAATAAACAACTGTATACAATTGTATCAATTGAAATATTGTAAATTTCTGTACAACTTCATCTGTTTTATGTTCCCTATAGGAATACACCAATTTAATAGAATGGACAGCTAACGATAAGAGCTTACTAAACCTTCTCCCACTGTATTAATAACGACCTAATTGGAGATACAATAATTTGTTTAAATGTGCTTCCTATTCTTTTACTTTTCTTTTTTTTTTTAACTTTCTTCTCTTCCAATTTATTTTTTCTTTCTACTTTTTTTCAGTAACTTTTATTGTTGGAAACAAATGTATTATAATCAACTATGTTAACTATACCATGAATTTTCTTTAAATACATTTAAAAATTAGTAATATTTATTTGAAAAAACTCTGACCAAAGAAGGAATTATTGAAATAATTTTACTGTGCATTTCCTTTGGGTAAGTACTAAACTACATGCTAAGATTAAATGTAAAGTCATGCTCTCTGTCTTTAAGGAACTCTGAGGTGTAGAAAACAGAGTGCAGTAAGTGCTAAACACGTCATTACAGTCAGCACGAAAAAGTATTAGCAGGTCACTCTAATTGGAAATACAATGGGATATAATCACGTAATAGATCAGGTCAGTAGTTTATCGATCCAGCACATTACTCTGTGTCAGATATTATATTGTTAAAAATAATAAGACCTAAAAGATGAGTAGGCATTAAGGGAGTTAAATGGAGAGTAAGGGGATTAAAAGCAAAATAAATTCCTCATTAAGAGGCTTGAAAGGAAAAATATTAAAAGTAAAACATAATTATAGGACTGTAGATGGCTCAACATGGCTTTACTTCTCTTGTTATCAATAGTCCCCCCCGCTTTTTTTAAATAATGTCTTTAAGCACCCAAAGCTTCCCTTATCTTCTCATAAATAACAAAACTAGATTAAAAAAGTTCATGTATAGTTTTCATAGTAAAAACTATATCTCATTCTAAGGGCACATAAAAGGATTTCCACATATAAGATTTATTTTGTATAAAAGCTCTACAGAATGAATAATGATTTAAAGAGAGACATGAATAGTTAGAATATCAGTAAGTAATCTGGTGGGAAGGAGATAAACTGAAGTGACTCATGGGTAATCCACAGGAAAAGATAATTTTGAGTAATCAGAAGGAAGTATAATCATGGGATTTGATGGTTTACAGAATACAAGATAAATAAAGAGGAGTAAGCATTATAGTTTCTGGAAGTAACAGAAGAGATATGAGCAAAGGTTTGAAGAAAAATATTTTAACTATAAGAACTTCACCACTCATGCAGTTTTAGATAAATATATCTGAATAAAGAGGATACCAAGCTATAAGTAAATAGTTAAAAACACCCTCGTATTATTGCTGCCCAGTGTTCTATATATAGGATACAGTTTAGCTCCTAGGAAGATGATAGAATTAGGTCAAGGCACTTATGTTAAATATGGCTGACACCAGTTTGACCCCCATTACCACAAATGGTCTCCAGAGCACAAAACCAAATGTAAGCACCAGTGGGTGTGGATCAAATCAAGCAGAGACAACACAAACCAAAAACTCCTTGAAAAATGGGATATAGCTATGTGAACCTAAAATCTATAAAAATACTTAGTTGCAAAATGTACTATATATTTATCTGCATAGATTTAAAACAGGGGGCAGAGAGATAGATAGCAAGTATGGCACTTGTACGTAGCAGACACATCTTTGATTTCTGGCATCCCATCTGATTCTCTGAGCAATAATTCATTGCAGAGCAAGAGTAATCCCTGAGCATCACTGGATGTGGCACCCCTCTCCCCCGGCCAATCCCACAAAAAACCCTCAAAACATTATATTGCACAAACCTTCAACCACTTTTCATAATTTGGTGACTGATTTAAAAACTAAAGTATTATTTACAAAATTTCTATTTATCTTGCTACATTGCTATAAAAAGCTATTGTATTACTGAAGATTCTAGAGTCCACAAAGACAGTTGCATTCCTTTATACAAATAATGACTCAGAGGAGAAAGAATTCAGAGTCTATTCCACTTAAAATAGAGTCAAAATCCATCAAATACCTACGAATAAACCTAACATCAGAGATGAGAGACCTGTATCACAAAAACATCAAACAGTTAAGAAATTAAAGACCTAAGAAAATGGAAAAACATTCGATGCTCATGGAACAGAAGAATCATTGCTATCAAAATAAATATCTTAAACTACTATATAGATTTAATTACAAATTCAGATAACTCTCTTCACGGACTTAGACCAATCAATTTCAAAATTTGTGTGGAACCATAAAAGACCCAGATAGCCAAAACCATATTGAAAAAGAAGAAACTGTGAGGCATTCCATTACCTAACTTGAACCCATACTGATTAAAACAGCATAGTATTAGAACAAAGACAGAATTTCAGACCAGAATAGAATATCCAGTGACAAACACTCAAGTATAGAGTCAAGAAAGAAGCCAAGAACCTGAAATGGAACAAAGACAATCTCGTTAACAAATGGTACTGGGTAGGAATCGTTTAGTGCAGTCACAGAAATAATTACACTGAGAACTATCATAACAAAATGTGACTGACTGAATGAGGGAAGTAGAAAGCCTGTCTAGAGTACAGGCCAGTGTGTGGTGGGGAGGAAGGACACCTGGGATATTGGTCATGAGAATGTTGTACTGGTGAAGGGTTATATATATATATATATATATATATATATATAAAAGATAAGGCCTCCCAATTCTTACCACAGGCTGTGTTCTTTACACTGACTGTATAGAAAGAGGAGGTATAGTAAATGCACCCCATATACACCTCAACCCAGTCCCTTTGCCTGGTCTGTATTGTGAATTGGGGGACAAAAATAAAAACAAAAACAAGAAAACAAATGGTACTGGGAAAATTGAATAACCACATGTAAAGAATTAAAGATCAATCCACATTTCACATTTTAAGCAAAAGTTTATTCAAAGTGGATCAAAGACCTTGAGACCAGACTGAATCCATAAAGGTCACCAAGGAAAATAAGGCAGAACAAACCAAGACTTAGACTTCACAGGAGTCATCAGTGATAGGATGGCAATGGCAAAGACTAATTAAATCTGAATAAAAGGGACCACATCATGCCAAAAAATTTCTGTATGGCAAAAAAAACATGGGCAAAAGTAAAAGACAACTGAGTTGGAGAAAATATTTTCACTCAACACACCAAATAAATTGATATTCAGGTTGATATTTATTGTAGAATATTTTGTATTTATTTTATGTATTGTATTTATTAAGAAATAAAGAAGCTTTGAAGGGGAGGTCAAAGGAGACAGTTGGACAGTGACAGTTGGAGAGTGACAGTTGGAGAGAAAGGATAAAAGGGGGGAGGAGAGAGACTAAGGGGGCCCAGACAGAAGGAGAGAGGCAAATTCAGGGAGAGACTAAGAGAATAAGGAAAAGGGCCCACAGAAAGAAGACGTATAGAGAATAAGAATAGCTGAATAAGAAAGACTAATAGAGAAAAAGAATAAGAAATATGGTTACATAGAGAAGAAGATACAGTAGAGAAGAATAAGATAGATACAAATAGAAGAAATAGATAAGCAGAAAAGAAGATATAAGTTTAGTCAGAGAAAAAGAAAATAGAGAATAAGAATAAGAAATTTGGTTACACAGAAAAGAAGATATGTTTATTCAGAGAAGAAGAGAAAAAGAGAAGAATAAAATACAAAGAGAAGAATAAGATAAACAGAAAAGAAATTAAGAGAGAAGAGGGAAGAGACAGAGAAGAAGGATGAATTAACTCAACAACATTTTCACGCAACAATTTAGTATATCTAAAGTACTCACAAAGGTAAACCCCAGAAAACCCAAAAATGCCATTTAAAATAGAGAGAGGAAATGAACAGACACTTCTCTGAGAAAAATCAACAGATATTCAACAGGCACATAAAAAATTTCTCATTTATAATTAGGGAAGTCCAAATCAAGACAAAAATGAGATATCATCTTACACCAATGAGGATGACATATATCAAAAATATTGGGAACATTTTGTGTTGGTGGGGATGTGGTAAAAAGGGAACCCTCATCCACTGCCAGTGGGAATCCTTCCTGGTCCAATCTCTATGGAGAGTTCTCAATAAACTAAGACTCGATCTGCCATATCACCCCAGAAACTCACTTTTGGGTATCTATCCTCAGGACCGAAAAATTCTTCCCAAAGGATGTTTGCACACCAGTATTCACCAGAACATTCAGTACAATAACTAAGAGTTGGATCTAGATGGCCAACAATAGATAAGTGGATCGTGAAGATGTAATACACACGCACGCGCACACACACACGCACACACACACACACACACACACACACACAGAAAATGCAATACTACATAGCTGTAAGGAATGAAGCTATCATGCAATCAGCTGAAACAGGAATGGAACTAAAAGATATTATGTTAAATAAAGTTAAGCCAGAAGGATAAATACAGAGTTTCACTTATATGTGATATTCAGAGTAACTGCAGGAGGAAATGTGATGGATTAAATAAGGATTGTCATTCTAGACAATTGTCACTCTAGAACACTCTAGACTCCATAGTACAGTGAGAAGAAAAGAAATTGAGAGGAAGTGGAGAAACACAAATATGAAAGGATGATAGACAGGGTTCAAGAGGTTGTCAGTGCATTGGTTGCTGTTAAGAAAGGAGAGAACTAAATATGCAAGCCAGGGTCAACAATGAAATCATAAGACCCAAACTTTTACAACAAAAATTAAAATAAACCTGCTATGCTGTAAGGCTGGAGGGCACTGGGTGGTGGCATGGGATGCACTCTGGGAACATCATTGGATGGAGGTTGAGACTGATGGTGGGTTTGTTTGTAGAAAAATATATATCTCAAACCCAACTATGAAGAACTTAGTAAATCACAATGGTTTCAATAAAAAATATTAAAGAAATATCCATTGTATTTAAAGTGGAAACTGTGAAATGATTATAAGGAAGATGACAAGTGTAAGACGTACATGATTAGTATAACTTTAGGGTTAAAAATGACAGTGCATAATAGATTACATATACATCCATGTATAGGAAAATTTCATTACTTCATCTCTTCTGACGGCTGCATAATATTCCATTGTAGACATGTATCACAGTTTCTTTTGCCATTCATCTATTGAGGGGCATCTAGGCTGTTTCCAGAGTCTGGCTATTGTAAACAGTGCTGCAATGAATATAGGTGTTAGGAAGGGATTATTACTATTATGCTGAGTGAAATAAGTCAGAGGGAGAGAGCTAAACACAGAATGGTCTCACTCATCTATGGGTTTTGAGAAAAATAAAAGACATTTGTGTAATGATTCTCAGAGAAAATGGAAGGTCCAGCTCACGACAGGAAGTTCACCATGGAGAGTGATGGGTGCAGTTACAGAAATAATTACACTGAGAACCATCATAACAAAATGTGACTGAATGGGGCTGGAGAGATAGCATGCAGGTAGGGCATTTGCCTTTCATGCAGAAGGTCATTGGTTCGAAACCTGGCATCCCATATGGTCTCCCGAGCCTGCCAGGAGCGATATCTGAGTGTGAAGCCAGGAGTAACCCCTGAACATTGCCGGGTGTGACCCAAAAACCAAAAAAAAAAAATTGTGACTGAATGAGGGAAGTAGAAAGCCTGTCTAAAGTACAGGCTGATGTGGGGTGGGGAGGAGGAACACTTGGGACATTGGTGATGGGACTGTTACACTGGTGAAATGTATTTATATATATATAATATATATTTATATCATATTATATATTATTTATATAATTTATTATATAAATGTACAATATTTTATAATATAATTTATTATAATATAATATAAATTTATAATATAAATATTATAAATGATAAAAAAGGAAAAAAAGAAAAATAAGTTTGTTATTCCCCCTCAAAATAAAATAAGAAATAAGGACTGATACATATTCTTTTTATAAAGTGGCACAACTCCACTTCTAAGCTCAAAATAAAAATAAAATAAAACAAAACTGGTAGTGCTTAGGATTCACTTCTGGCTGGGATCATAGGCCCATAATTGGTGCTTGAGATTAATTTGGAGTTGCCAATATGGTTTCTAGAAAGGGAAGTGGAATGAGGGGAGGACATATTTGGTGAAGGATATTCCCCTGATTCAATGTTAATATGTACCTAAAGTATTACTGTGAAAGATATGTAAGCCATTATGAAAAACAATTGTGTTTTAATCAGAAACTGTCTTTGACTTACATGTATTATTATATTATGTTAATTATATTATGTTATGCTACTATATTATGCTATGTTAGTTTACCTCATTATGTTAATCAATTTTGTCTCTTGAATAAATTCTTACAAGAAAAAAAAAGAGTGGTAGCGTGGAGTGGTAAGGTGCCTGTCTTGCCGGTGCTAGCCTAGGAAGGACTGTGGTTCAATCCCTCAGTGTCCCATATGGTTCCCAAGCCAGGAGTGATTTCTGAGTATTAGCCAGGAGTAACCCCTGAGTTTCACCGGGTGTGGCCCAATAAACCAAAAAGGGGGAAAAAAAAGAAAAGAAATATGTTCACATTGTAACTGTTAAAGTTGTGTATACTGCTTAAGAATATAGCTGTTGGGGCCCGGGAAATAGCATGGAGGTAAGGAGTTTACCTTTCATGCAAAAGGTTATTGGTTTGAATCCCAGTGCCCCATATGGTCCCCCGTGCCTGCCAGGAGCAATTTCTGAGCATGGAGCCAGGAGTAACCCCTGAGCACTGCTGGGCGTGACCCAAAAACCAATATATATATATAGCTGTTTAGATAGAGCCAAAGATTAGGTCCTAGTTGTTCTACTATATCCTAGCCACGGGTACTCAGGAAGTTTGGAGCCATGTTACTACATTATAATGAGAAATAAGTATGATGTTCATCACAGAGATTTGGGATGGCTAATTGAGATAAACTGTAAAATACATCCTGCAAAGCAATGCTTGTCAAATTATAATTACAATTAAGAATTATAAAAAGTAAACAAATAGTTAAATATATTAAACTCCTAGATCCTAAAATAAGACTAACACAAAATTAAAGTCTTATTGATAAAGAGTACATTAAGAAAAAGGGGCACAACAGTGATTCTGACAAATACATTTTATGCATGGAAACTTGGCTAAATCTCAGACCCTGAGAAACACACTAAGCACCAGGTGTGGCCCTGGTAGTTTCTACTATTGCAGGGACTGTAGCTTTCAACTATCCAGGCTTGTTCAATGAAAAATCATTGAGAGCAGCCTTTCAGGTCCCCTCAAAATCGCTTGAGAGTTTTCTGTTTGTCTACTCCACCCAAGCAACAAAAGAATGATACATAAAAATAATACATAATAATACGTTATTATAATAATAGTATTATAAAAATAATACATTCAGGGAACCACGTAGTCTGACAGGTACAGCGGAAGACTGAAATTGACCAGGGAGGGTGAAATTGATCAGACCTGAAGGTAGGACTTGGGGAGCCCTCCACCATTACTGGGCGGAGGGGACAGGAGTGATCAGCCAGAACCATGCTGTCTGACAGGTAGAGCAGGAGGCTAAAATTGACCAGGGAGGGTGAAATTGACCAGGCCTGACTGGCAGAGCTTGGGCAGCTGCTCCACAATTATGGGGCAGGGACAGATGCAATCAAAGGGGAACCACAGGGTCTGACATGTAGAAGGAGAGGAGGAAATTGACACAGGCCAGAGCTCCGCCACACCTTGTGACAGGAAAAGGGAAAGGGGAAACCTTGCTTTGGTTGGGCAAGGTGGAGGCGACCTGATCTAAGCCTTCATGTAGGTAAAGTGAGAGTTTTTTTGTTTTTGGGCCCACCTGGCGGTGCTCAGGGGTTACTCCTGGCTGTCTGCTCAGAAATAGCTCCTGGCAGGCACGGGGGACCATATGGGACGCCGGGATTTGAACTGATGACCTCCTGCATGAAAGGCAAACGCCTTACCCTCCATACTATCTGTCCGGCCTCAATCCTAGCAAATTTCCTAGTCCACAAAAACACACAGGCCCAATAGATGAGGATTTAAAAGCGGCAATGCAAGCCATGGCAAAAAAATTAAGGAAATACTAGCCAGCGATTTCAAGAAATCCAGAAATGAATGAATCAAAGAACTCAGAGAATAACTTTTACAGAAGATGAAAGAATCCATACAAATGGAATTAGGAAATAAAAAAAAACATCTTAGCAAGTCATAATAGCAGAATTACACAGTTGGAGAATCACATAGAAGAACTTGAAGAAAAACTACAAACCAAAAATGCCAATAAGGAAATAAAAGGTAAAGCACTGAAAGAAAAAGTTATCAATCCTGTTTTTGTTGGCTTTGTATTTGGTACCTAAGTCTCTTATTTTTCTTATCTCCACAGATAAGATTATTCTATGCCAACCCTTCTCCCTTTGGCTCATTTCACTCAGCATAATAGTCTCTAAGTCAATCCACATATAAGTAAATTTCATGACTTCATTTTTTGTTAAGTCATTTTTATAACATGGCTGCATAGTATTCCATTGTGTAGCTGTACCACTGTTTCTTTAGACACTCATCTCTTGTCCAGCACCTAGATTGTTTCCAGGTACTGGATAATGTAAATAGTGCTACACTGAACATAGACATATAAAGGGCATTTCTGTATCATGTTTTGCATTCTTGAGGTATATCCCTAGGATGGTATTGCTGGTCAGATGCAGCTCAATTTCTAGAGTCTTAATGAATGTCCATATTGTTTTCCACACAGGATACACCAGTCTGCATTCCTACAAGCAATGAATGAGAGTCCCTTTCTCCCTGCATCAATGTCAACACAGATTGTTCTTGTTTTCTGTGATGTGTGCTAGTGTCTGTGGTATAAGATAGTATTTCCTTGGTGCATTGATATGCATCTCCCTGGCTAGTGATGATGAGTATTTTTCATGTGCCTTTGGCCATCTGTATTTTTTTTTTTTTAGAACATGTTTGTTCATTTCTTCTCCCCCATTTTTTGATGGGGTTAGATATTTTTTTTCTTGCAAAGTTCAATGTGTACTTTGTTTCTCCTATTCCTTGGGTAGCCTTTGTATCCCAATCATTATTTCCTTTGAGGTATAGGAGCTTCTGAGTTTAATGTAGTACCATTTGTTTATCTTTGCTTTGACAACTTCGCTGGTGGTATTTCATTCTTGAGGAAGATTAGCTTCAATGTCATGGAGTGTTCTGACTAAGTTTTCATCTATGTACCTTATGGTTTCAGGTCTGATGTCAAGATCTTTAATCCATTTTGATTTGACCTTGTGTATGTTGCTTTTTTTTGTTGTTGTTGTTTTTTGTTTTTTGTTTTTTGGGTCACACCCGGCAGTGCTCAGAGGTTACTCCTGGCTCCATGCTCAGAAATTGCTCCTGGCAGGCACGGGGGACCATATGGGGCACCGGGATTCGAACTGATGACCTTTTGCATGAAAGGCAAACGCCTTACCTCCATGCTATCTCCTGGGCCCCTGTGTTGCTTTTTTTTAATTTTTAAACTTTATTTATTGATTGATTGGTTTTTGTGTCATAACCGGCGGTACTCAGGAGTTGCTCCTGCCTCTGCACTCAGAAATCACCTCACCCCTGGCAGGCTGGAGGACCATATGAGATGCTGGAAACTGAACTGGGCTGGCCACATGCAAGGCAAATGCCCCACCATTGTGCCATGTGCCATCTTTCTAACCCCATGTAAGATGTTAAGAGATTTGAGTTCAATTTTTTGCATGCAGTTGACCAATTTCCCCAGCATCACTTGTTGACAAGGCTGGCTTCTAAAATTTTTTAACTGAGAGTACATTTTCTTTAGTTCATGAGTACATTTTCCTTTTTAAATGTACTATCCATTATTGTATATTAAATAGAATTTAAAAAGCCCTGGAAGGTATAAAGATAGAGAATCATGCAAAAATCTGTTTTATAGTACTGTGGTATTCAAACATGACACAAATACATGGTGATGTTTAAAGGACAGTTCTAGGAGTTGCTCTACTCACCATAAAGCCAACATATTAGGACAGATATAGAACGAAAAGAGGCACAATTGAACTGTCGGTTTTATTAAAACAATGTTTCTCAAATAGTGGGGCATGCCCCCTGGGGGACCTTAAGGCTCTATAAAGGGGGCCACATTTGACCCTGGCAAGCACTGTCATAACAAGCTATGCCCCGTGTTTATGTCTCTGAATGTCTCTGAAGCTGAGAGTTACTGTGTCCTGCTTCAAACCCTATTTCGAAAAGCTATGCATTGCAAAACCTGCTCATTATAGTCATTAATCCAGACATCACCTCTGATTAAAAAAATCAGCTCAAATTATTTTATGTTTTTGTTTTGCAGGTTAAAGTATTTTTTAATAAAGATACTATTTATAGTAACGTGGGGGGAGGGCGTGAAAAATGTTTTCTTATTCCGGGGGGGGGGGGGCATGACAGAAAATAATTGAGAAGCACTGTATTAAAGTATTAAAGATACTATCTGATTAGAAAATAAAAATGTAACAAAACTGTTACTCCCGTCCTCAACTTCCTATTTTGCTCACCTTCAGAGACAGATCTGACCACATCTGGGAGGGGTCTTTGGCTTCCTGTTTTGCTCACCTTGGGGGGCAGGAGGGAGATTCAGGGGGAGGTTAGAGAGGGGATTCAGCAAGAGAGGTGGCTGGCAGAAACAAGTGAAGATGTCAGGGATTCTGCGGGAGGATTGAGAGAGATTTCAGCAAGAGAGGTGGCTGGTAGAGACAGGTTTGAATGTAGGGCTACTTAAGGAGCAGGCTTTAGGCCTTAAAAAGGGCCTTAATTAGTTGATGTCTCCTGAAACCTGACTGCCTGTGGATCATTTCCTCACTACTATCCTGAGACTGCCGGCTGGAGTGGATTGCAGGCCTGTGGCACAGGCTGGCAGAGAAAGGCCTCTCCATCCCTCCATCTAATCATCATCCAAAATCATCAAGGAATTTATAATTAATATTTAATTCAACACAAAACTAGAGAATATATACTGCAAATTTAGTATTTAAAGTAATGCAAAATTAAAATTTATGTTGAGAATATAGCTGTCAGAATGATATAACTCACTTAAAAAAGATAATCTGGGGGCTGGAGTAGTGGTGCAGTAGTAGGGCATTTGCCTTGCATGTGGCTAACCCAGGATGGACCATGGTTCAATATCCCAGCATCCTATATAGTCCCCCAAGCCAGGAGCAATTTCTGAGTGCATAGCCAGGAATAACCCTTGAGCATCACCAGGTGTGCCCAAATATCCAAAAAAAAAAAAAAAAGATAATTTGCCTCATACAAATCTTTACACAAAATGTTAAGACATGAAGGTTCTTGCTATTTCCTCAATCTGTATAACTTAAATGGAATGAAAACAGTAGAGTGTCTTTTAAAATGCTGAGGATGTATAAAATCAAGACTCTGAAGTAGAAATTTCATAATTTGAACATAAAGTGCAATTTCCAATCGAAAAAAGATTCAAAATATTTGTCAGAATCACATCTGGCATACATGACTCATCAAGATAGATGGTTTACAATCTTTGCTAGAAAGAATACTTGGGACTAATCATTTTTTCTATGGCAACCATTGTACTGGGGCCATTTTAATGACATAAAATGAAAAGAAAATGCTAATGAAATGGACTAATATTAGAAGGTAATTTATTATTGTCTAATAATTTTACATCCTTTATCAAAAATGTACTATAGTATTCTTTTCCAGGGTAGTGGCAGGCCAACAGAGACAAAAGGTTTCTGTTATATTATAGAACTATTTAAGAGATATAAACAAACTAGACACTGAATAAATTTTGCCATCAAACCTCAAAAAAAAAAAAAGGATCAAACAATGTCTAAACTACTTAAAGAATGTGAACAGATGAAAATAGAAGTCTTTGATAAATCTAACAGAAACAACATAGGAATCATTGAAGTCCCATAGACCCAGGAAGAAAAGTTGGAGGAAGAGTGAGAAGAGGAAGAGGAGGAAGAAGAGTAAGAAGAATAAGATGAAGAAGAGTAAAAAGAATACTGCAAAGAAGAGTAAGAAGAAGAGGAGGAGGAAGAAAAGGAAGAGGAAGAAAACGAAGAGGAAAAAAAAAGAAGACAATAAAAGAAAGGCAGAGGCTAAGGATGTGGTTCAATTTGTAGAGTAGATGATCTATATATTTAAATGAATACCAAAATCTGATCCCAAATGATCTCATGTTCATGCTCTATTATTCTCACAGCGTGTATGAATTCATATATATCTATATGTATAAAAATATGTGATATACTTTTACATGCTCACATCTAATAAAGCAATTGTAAAAAATAAAAAAAGAACTATTTAAGAGAAAAAACTTTTATATTGATTGTCCTTTGATCATAGCAGAACAAAATGTATACTACAAAGCATACAATAAAGCTATGCAAAATGGTCATATAAATTTTATTTTTCACTGTAACACTTGATTAGATATTTTTAATTTTATTTTTAACTTTAAATTTTTACCTAAAGACTCATTATGAAGTTATTGATAGTCAAACCTTAAGCATAGACTATTCCAACATCAACCCCAAAACCAACGTTAACTTTCCTCCAACAGTATTACTATGCTCCCTCCCATTACCCACAGCCCTGTACTGTAACCTTAATAGACACATTTCAAAGTTCAATGGTTATGATTTTTCTTTTTGGGGGACCTGTGTTTTGGATAGCTAGCTATGTCACACTCATTACCAATATACCTGGGGACTAACTCCTGCTTCCCCTATTACTTTCTCTTCTTCCCTCCAAAGGGTTCTTTTCCTTCTTTGTCCCTCTCCTCCCTAAGTCTAGGGTGTTTCCTGTTTATTACATCAAATTTTCTTGTTCTATTATTCTATATACTCCAGATTGGAGATCAGTTGAGTTTGTTCCTTTTCTTCTGGTGTTCTTACTCTACATGATTATCTTCTATTTTCAACTAGCTTGCAGTAACTTGAACAATTTCATTGTTCAATGGCATTTTCTAGTATTCCATTTGTATACAACCCATATGCCCATAATCTATTTATCTAGGCATTCACATTGATTGCATAACAGGTAATGTACTAAGTGCTTCAATGAATAACTGTATGATTAGGTCCTATTGAAAATTTTTGAGGGTAAATGCCCAAAGTGGAACTGCTGGGTCATATAACAGCTCAATTCTAAGATTACTGAGAACTCTTCAAACAGATTTATTTCCATATGGATTGAGACAGAAAACAGTTCCATCAACAATAGATGAGAATTCCCCCTTTACCACATTTCTGCCAACACAGATTGTTCTGATTATCTTTGACATGGGCCATTCTTACTGGTGTGAAGTTTGGATTTTCCTAATGGGAACAATTTTTCATATGTGAACTGGCTATGCAACTGTCTTTCTCTGAGAAGTGTATGTACATCTCAGAAGAAATGTCTATTTTTTTTTTTTTGGATCACACCCGGCAGTGCTCAGGGGTTACTCCTGGCTCCATGCTCAGAAATTGCTCCTGGCAGGCACGGGGGACCATATGGGGCACTGGGATTCGAACCGATGCCTTTTGCATGAAAGGCAAACGCCTTACCTCCATGCTATCTCCCGGGCCCCAAATCTCTATTTTTTTGATCAACTTGTTAGATTTTTTTTTTTTTTTTTGGTTTTATGGACCACACCCATTTGACGCTCAGGGGTTACTCCTGGCTATGCGTTCAGAAATCGCCCCTGGCTTGGGGGGACCATATGGGATGCCAGGAGATCGAACCACGGTCCATCCTACGCTAGCCATTGCAAGGCAGACACCTTACCTCTAGTGCCACCTTCCCGGCCCCTGTTAGATATTTTTGTTGTTGTTCTTTATGATTTTTGTGAGTAATTTACATATTCTGGATATCAAGTCTTATCTGATGTGTTGAATGAGAATATTTTTCCAAGTTATTTATCTTTTAGTTTTAGCTATGTATTTTTTGGTGTAATCTCATTTATTTTTGTTGTCTTTGCCATGGTACACAAAAATTGTAGCATAATGTCATTTAGAATGTCTTTGAGTTATAAATCTTGGCATAATATGTATATATTTTCTTAAATGTAATCTATACTCTCTGGTCACATCTAAAGGTCTCTGATCTACTATGAAATGACTTTTGTGTAAGGTGTAAGATATGGGTCGAAGTTTAATTTTATTTTACACCTGGTTATATGGCTTTGCTAGGCACCATTTGTTGAATAGACTATCTTGGTTATAATTCATGTTTTTAGTTATTATTTTCACAATTCACTATCCATAAATATGGGATTCTGTCCTAGTGTATTTTTTTCTGACCATTGATTATAGAGAGTATCTTTATTCCAGAACCATGCCATTTTGATGAGTATAGTTTTATAGTATAGTTACAATTAATGATATACCTCTTAATTTTTTATTTTTTAGTATGGTTTTGGCATTTGGGAGCCTCTTTTGCTGCCACACACACTTTATTAGCTTTCTAGATCATGAGGATGACTTTGAATGTTGATTAAAATGAATCTATAAATAGCTTAGGTAGGACAGTCATTTTAACAATATTGATTCTTGTAATTCATGAGCATGGATTTTCCACTAACTGAAAGTGGCCTTCTATCTCTTAAGTGATTTTCATAGTATAGCTCTCCCGCCTTTGCTATTAGGCTTGTCTGTAGGTATTTAATTTTTGGTATACAACTTAATTACTTTATATATATATGTAGGGAGTCATAGGGGTTCCCCCCAAAACTGCTGCGCTTTGGCTGACAGTTCTGCCTGCCTCTACTAAAAAGAACAGAAACCAACATTTGCTCAGAGCCCTTGCCAATTAGGAAACTTGCAGCACAAATTTGGCTTTTCTGAACCAGAACCTAAGCCGCCTTGTTCCCACTTTTGCTCTCGTTAATTGTTAACTCATGGCCATGAAAAATAGCTTATGTTAGCCTTGGAAATATTTTCTGAACAAAGGTTTATTGAAAACCTAACATTTACTAAAAAACTTGTGTGCACAAATGTCTGAAACCCCCTCTGCAAGAATGTTTGTATCTTGCATACCATCTGAGTGTGTACGTGCAGGAATGTGCCTGGTGGTCTGTAACCACATCCCCCATGTGATCTATCTGGTATGAGTGTCCTGGCAGCCTCCAATTGGTTGTCCTTGTACTACCTCGCCCCTCTCCCACTTCCCCCAACCAAACTGCTTCATTGAATGTTTCAAATGTGTCTTGGCATGATGCCATTGGTTAAAACCTGGTTCTTTGTTACAAAACTGCTTAAAAACCCTCGATCCTGTGAAATAAACGCTCTAGACCTCTCTTGTGTCTCTAGTCACTATTAACCCTTTTGCTCCCACAG
>PVKC010012781.1:0-11246 GCA_004027635.1 Crocidura indochinensis
ACTTTTTCCATTGCATGCTCATTTGTCCTAAGGTTCTTTTCCCATTTCTTCTGCTGTGTTGAGATTTTCTGCATCTCATCTTCCAGTAGTCCGATTCTCTCCTCAGCTGCTCTTACCTTGCTGTCGAGGGCATCCACTGAGGTTTTCAGTTGAGCTACCGTGTTTTTCAGGCCTGCCATTTCAGTTTGAAGTTTTCTGATTTCTGTCGTTGTGTTCTGTTCAGATCGATCTATGCTTTCTTGGAGTTTTACAAACATATTCCATATTTCTATTTTAAATTCCTTATCCGAGAGGTTAAGCAGATGATTATGATTTTTAGGGTCGTCCAAACCATCATCTTCATTCTCAGTGCCTAGTGTTTGCCTACGAGCTTTCCGCATTGTTGCTCTAGTAGTGTGGTTTTTCCTGTGTGTTGTGATGGGGTTTATTGATTAGAAAGAGTGCGCGGCCGCAAAGTGAAGTTGAGTGGCCACGCTCTTCTGGGGCGCCAAGAAATCAGAGCGCAGCAGGGCGGAGTTTCCCGCAGGAGTAGCTTTCAGCCCTCCAATTGGGAACCTCTGCACCCGGCAAGATCTTACTCACTCATTGGCTCGCTGGCGGCTTCAGAGTGCAATGATTTCTGGGTTCGCTTCCCAGGGCTCTGTTCTCAAAGGAGAGGTCCAAGAAATCAGGACAGACAGAAGCAGGAAGAGGTCCCTTCAGTCCTCCGTGCTCTTCTGGGGCACCAAGCTGATGATCATTTTAATTTCCTCAGCAGTTATATGTCTGTTTAGATATGCAAGATCATCCTCATTTAACCATGGAAGATTATAAGAGTCCAAGAATGTATCCATTTCTCCTCTAGGTTTTCATGTTTATTAAAGTTTTTCTTCTGTGTTTCTTCATAGTTCACATCTAATTTCAGTGCCTTGTGGTCTGTACGCGTAATTTTTATATTTTCTAATCTCTTGACTTTATGGAGATATCATTTATGGGTCAGCAAGTGGGCTATCCTGGAGAATGACCCATGTGTACTGGAGAAGAATGTGTATCCAGTTTATTTGAGATGGAGTGCCCTATATATCTATTAGTCCACTTTCTTCCATTTCTCTTTTCAAAGCTTATCCATTCTTGTTGCATTTCAACCTGGTTGATCTATCAAGAGGTGTCAGGGCAGTGTTGAAATTTCCTACTATTATTTTGCTGGTATTGATATTTTCTTTCAGGTTTGTCAAGAATTGTATTAAATATTTTGCAGGTCCATCATTGGGTGCATATATGTTTAGGAGTATGATTTCTTCTTTTTGTACATATCCTTTGATTAGTACAAAATGACCATCTTTGTCCCATATAAGTTTTCTGAGTCAAAAGTTTATTTTATCTCATACTAATATGGCCGCTCCAGCTTTTTTAAAGGTGTTGTTTGCTTGGATGATTTCCTCCAGCCTTTGATTTTGAATCTATTCTTGTTCTGTCAATTCACATGTGTTTCTTATAGGCAGCAAAATGTTGCATTCAGCTTTTTAATCCATTTTACCACTCTGTCTCTTAACAGGTGCGTTTAGTCCATTGATGTTGAGAAAGATAATTGTTATGGGATTTACTGTCATCTTTGTATAGAAGTTTGGTGTATCTGTTGGTGTTTCTTTTCTTAAAATAGACCTTTCAGATTTTCTTTTAGGGCTGGTTTTAAGTCTGTAAAATTTCTAAGCTGTTGTTTATCTGTGGCCATGTATACTTCCATCAAACTTGAAAGTGAATCTGCTAGTTGTAGTATTCTAGGTTAAGCATTCATTTATTGAGTTTTGGCATTATCTTTGCCTTCTCTTCTTGAGGGTTTCTTGTGACAGGTCTGCTGTAAATATTAAGGATGCTCCTTTGAATGTAATTTCCCTTTTTGACCTTGATACTTTCAGTATTCTATTCCTATCTGTGGGATTCATCATCATGACTAGGATGTGTCTTGGGGTGCTTTACTTCGGCTCTTTTAGCTGGTATTCTTAATGCATGCAGGATTTGGTTGCAAGTTGTCTTTAGCTCTGAGAGTTTCTCAGTAATGATGTCCTTAACTGTTGATTCTTCCTGGGGATTTTCTTTCTGGGTCTCTGAGACTCCAGTGATTCTTTCTTTTTTTTTTGGGGGGGGGGGCACACCCGGCGGTGCTCAGGGGTTACTACTGGCTGTCTGCTCAGAAATAGCTCCTGGCAGGCACGGGGGACCATATGGGACACCGGGATTTGAACCAACCACCTTTGGTACTGGATCGGCTGCTTGATATATTGCTTCTGTTGAATTTATCAAAGACTCAATTTTCATCTGCTCACATTAGTTGAGTATTTTTATCATTGTCTTATCAATTGCTTTGAGTTTTTTTTTCCAATTTGTTCAGCTGTATGGAGTTGTTCTCCATCTCATCTTTCCTCTCACTGATTCTGTCCTCAGCTTCAGTTACTCTGCTGGAGAGGCTTTCTATTGAGATTTTTTTATTTCATCTACCAAGTTATCCAGTTCTCTTATTTCAATCTGGAGTTTTCTGATTTCTGTCTTTGTGGTCTATTTAGTTGGACCTAAGCTTTACTTCAGTTTTTGTTTTTTGGGCCACACCCAGTGATGCTCAGGGGTTACTCCTGGCTATGCGCTCAGAAGTCGCTTCTGGCTTGGGGGACCATATGGGAAACCGGGGGATCGAATCGTGGTCCATCCTAGGCTAGTGCAGGCAAGGCAGGCACCTTACCTCCAGCGCCACCCCCCGGTCCCTGCTTTACTTCAGTTTTATGAACATCCTCCATGTTTCTACTCTAAGTTCCTTATCTGAGAGGACATTAGGTCATGGGTCCCCTTATAGGAATTGCATTAATCTGTACAGGACATTGGGAATATTGCCATTTTGATGATAATAGACTTTCCAATTCATAAATAGGGTATGTTTCTATTTTCTTGTGTCCTCTTTGATTTTCTGAAGCAGGCAGCGTTCTGTAGTTTTGTTTATATAGGTCTTTCACCTTAGTTAATTCCAGTGTATTTGATTTTCTGAGGAATAGGATTTTTTACTATCTCTTTTCTTGTATTATTTTTATGTAGAACAGTCACAAATTTTTGCATTTTAATTTTGTAGCCTGCCACTTTTCTAAGCAAACCTATTGTTTCTAGAAGCTTTTTGGGTAGAATCTTCAGGATTTATAAATAAATGATCTTGTCATCTGTATACAGTGAAAACATGACATCTTCATTTCCTATCTGGGTGGCCTTAATATCTTTTTTTAATTTTTTGCCTAATTGCTATGGCAAGTATTTTCAGGACTATATTGAATGGAAGTTGTAAGAGTGGGCAGTCTTGTCTTTTGCCAGATTTTAAAGGAAAAGTTTTATGGGGCCAGAGCAATAGCACAGCAGTAGGGCATTTGTCTTGCAAGTGGCCAGCCCTGGACATACCCTAGTTCGATTCCTGGCATCTCATATGGTCCTGTGAGCCTTCCAGGAGCGATTTCTGAGCACAAAACCAGGAGTAAACCCTGAGCACCAGCAGGTGTGACACAAAAGCCAAAAGAAGGGAAGGGGAGGATTTGGGTTTTCCCCATTGAGTTTCAGTTCCTTCAGTCCCTTAATGTTGAGAGTTTTTAACATGACTGGGTGCTAGTTCTTGTCAAATACTTTCTCTAAATCTATTCTTATGATCATATAATTTTCATTTTTTATTTTATTGATATGGTATATAACATTGATTGACTTACATGTTAAACCATCCTTGGTCACTGTGATGAAATTTACCTAGTCAGGTGTATAAACTTTTTGATGAATTGCTGAATTCTGTTTGCTAGTATTTTGTTGAGAATCTTTTCAATTGTGTCCATCAAGGGTATCTTCTATTATTCATTGTGTGTGTGTGTGTATGTGTGTGTGTGTGAGTGTGTGTAGTGTCTTTCTATGCTTTTGGTATCAGGATACTAGCTTCATTGAAACTGTTTGACAGCATATTTGTTTCTCTGATTTCTTCAAAAAGCCTGAAAGTATTGGCAGTTGGTCCTCTTAAAATTTGTTTTAATTCAAAATTTGAAAGAATTCACTAGTGATCCGTCTGGGTCTGAACTTTTATGTTTTGGAAAGTCTTTTGATTACTGTTTCAATGTCCTCAATGGTGATTAGTCAATTCAGATATTCAACATCATATTTGTTCAACCTTGAGAGGGTATAGGAGACCAAGAATTTTTTCATTTTTAGAAACTATGGTACATATATACAATGGAATACTATGCATGTATTTGGAAAAATAAATTCATGAAAGTTGCTTATGGATGTATGGAGAGTATTATATATAGATATGAAGAATATCATGCAGACCAAAATGAGTCAGAGGTAGAGGAATAGACATAGAATAATATCACTTATATCTAGAATATAAGAAAAAAAACAATAGTATGTCAATAATATCTAGAGACAATAGAGAAAAGAGCTAGGAAGTCAGTCATTGATACCAAACTTCCCACAGAGCAGGAAAGTGGTTAGACAGAGAAAGGACCACTATGACAATGATAGTTGGAAATGATCACTGTGGACAAGAATTGGGTGGTGAAATGAGATAAACTAATAGGTATGAATAGCCCTTAGTAATAAATAATGCAAACCAGTGTCTGAAAGGGAAGGAAATGAGAGAGAATGACAGAGATGAAAACTGTCTTCCTCATAGGAAAGGGAGGTTATGAGGAAAACTGGGGACATTGGTGGTGGAAAATGTATCCTAGTGGGGCCAGAGCAGTGGTACTAGAGGTAAGTCATCTACTTTGCTAGCACTAGCCTTGGACGACCATGGTTTGATACCCCTGCGTACATTTGGTCCCCCCAAGCCAAAAGCGATTTCTGAGTGCATAGCCGGGAGCATCCCCTGAGCATCAAGGAGTGTGGCCCCAAAACAAAATGTGTACTGGGGGCCCGGGAGATAGCATGGAGGTAAGGGGTTTGCCTTTCATGCAAAAGGTCATCGGTTCAAATCCCGGTGCCCCATATGGTCCCCCGTGCCTGCCAGGAGCAATTTCTGAGCATGGAGCCAGGAGTAACTCCTGAGCACTGCCGGGTGTGACCCAAAAACAAAAACAAACAAACAAAATGTGTACTGGTGAAGGGGGTTCTACATTGCATGACTGAAAATAAATCATGAATAACTTTGTATTTGTGGGGAAAACTATTATAAACAATTTTATATCTACAGTGTTCGAATAAAGTAATTTATTTTTTTTAAGATTCTATCCATTTCTGGGGCCCGGGAGATAGCATGGAGGTAAGGCGTTTGCCTTTCATGCAAAAGGTCATCGGTTCGAATCCCGGTGCCCCATATGGTCCCCCGTGCCTGCCAGGAGCAATTTCTGAGCATGGAGCCAGGAGTAACCCCTGAGCACTGCCGGGTGTGACCCAAAAACCAAAAAAAAAAAAAAAAAAAAAAAAAAAAGATTCTATCCATTTCTGGGTCCAGAGCAATAACACAGCAGGTAGGGCACTTGCCTTGCAGTTGATGCAGGTTCTATTGTCAGCATCCCATATGGTCCCCCAGCATGGTAGGAATGATTACTGAATGGAAAGCAGGCATAAAATCTGAGTGTGGTGCAAAACAAGCAAAAATAAAGTTTTTCCATTTCTTCTATGGTCTCTCATTTTAGGTCTAAAGATTCTCAAAGTAAACTCTGATTACACTTTGAATTTTTTTTTTTTTTGGTTTTTGGTTTTTGGGTCACACCCGGCAGTGCTCAGGGGTTACTCCTGGCTCTATGCTCAGAAATTGCTCCTGGCAGGCACGGGGGACCATATGGGGCACCGGGATTCGAATCGATGACCTTTTGCATGAAAGACAAACGCCTTACCTCCATGCTATCTCCCGGGCCCCTACACTTTGAAATTCTACAGTATCTGTTGAGACATCCTTCCATTCATTTCAAATTTGGTTTACTAGGGCTCTCTCTCTATCTCATATCTGTCATTTTCTGTGTGTCTTGCTTAATGACTTATTGATCTAGTTTTTTTTTTTCAATAAACCAACTCTTTTCTTCAAAGATCTTTTGAATTTTTCTTTTTTGGTATCCAATTCATTAACTTCAGTTCTAAGTTTTAGTATTTCCATCTGCCTGCCTGCTTTGGCTCACTTTGTTGGTAATTTTCCAGTTCTTAAGCTGTGCCATTAAGTCATTTAAGTAGGCCTTTTTTACCTTCCTGATGAATGCTTGCAAAGTTATAAATTTTTCTCTAAATACTGTTTTTGCTGTCTTTCACAAATTCTGATCATTCGTGTCTCCATACTTATTTTTATTTCTTCTTTGACCTAATATTTTTCAGTAGTGATGCATTTGTAATGCATTTCTGTTTTCAGTGTATCATGATCAGAAAAGGTATATTGATAGTTACCACACTATGATGAATGACTGTTATCTATTCTCTACAGAAATATCATTAGTTAGGGCTGAGAAATGTGTTATCCTATTTAGGCCAATAGAACTATCACAATCTAATACATGATGTTTATGTATCTCTTTTAGAAGTTTTGTAAATTTTGGATCTCAGTGAAATTTGCCCTATACTTTAATCTGAAAATTTTCTGTTTCCTTGACTTTATGTTTTGTGGTCTATCATGTGATCTCTCTAGAAGCCATATCCATATATATATGTATATATATGTATGTATATATATATGTATATTTATATATTTACATAGATATATGCACTAAGTTACTCTCTTCCATTTTGTTCCTTAAAAGTACTTCCTTATTGAGTTTTGGTCTGATTTATCTATAAAGAGGTGACAGAATACTACTGATGTCTCTAACCATTACTATGTTGCTCTTGATGTCTTAGTTGAAGTCTGTTAGTCTTTGTTTTAAGTATTTTGATGACCCCTCTTTGAGCACTTATCTGTTTAGTATTGTGATTTCTTCCTGATGTCCATATCCATTGATGACTAAGAATGACCTTCTCTGTCTCTCATAACCTATTTAAACCTGAAATCTATATCATCTAAATTAGTATGACAACTCCACCCATCTTTTTTTTTTTTTTTTTTTTGGTTTTTGGGTCACACCCGGCAGCGCTCAGGGGTTACTCCTGGCTCCATGCTCAGAAATTGCTCCTGGCAGGCACGGGGGACCATATGGGGCACCGGGATTCAAACCGATGACCTTTTGCATGAAAGGCAAACGCCTTACCTCCATGCTATCTCCCGGGCCCCTCCACCCATCTTAAGAGAGTTGTTTCCTTGGAGTATTTTCTTCCAATCTTTAACTTTGAGTCTGTATTTGCTTTGACTATTCAATATGTTTTTTGCAGGCAGAAAAATGATTGATTCAATTATATAATCCATTTTGACATGCTGTGTCTTTTAATTGGTGCTTTTGGTCCATTGACATTAAGTCAACTAGAACATTTTATATACTATAACTTAATAGTGTTTCAGAAAAGGTGAGTTTTGTCTCTGAGGAGTAAAGTTTTTCCACATACCAGATGTGTATTTGGAGTGTTTTTTTGGTGTTTTTGATTGATTTCATTTGGAGTTTTGATTTTTGTTAGGTACAGGTTGGGGGCCACTTATGGTAATGCCTAGGGGTTATTTCTGGCACAGGAGGTTATATGGGATGACAATTATCACACTTGTCAGTCACATGCAAAGCAACTTTTCAAATCTCTGTACTATTATCTCTATCTCCCATAACTGGAATGTTAAAAAATGAACACAAAATGCTTTAAGTTTATAGTAGTGAGTAGAAAATTTTTAATAAGAAAGGTAAGGAACAGATTTCAAGCTAGAAGGATCTAGAGGAAAGCTAAGCCCCTGCATTTAAGTTGTCTCAGGATTTTTATATTGATAGTTACCACACTATGATGAATGACTGTCATCTATTCTCTACAGATATACCATTGAGTTAGGGCTGAGAGATGCGTTATACTGTGTAGGCCATTAGAACAGTCACAATCTAATAGATGTTTACCTATCTCTCTCAGAAGTTTTGTAAAATTTGGATCTCAGAGAAATTTGCCCTATACATTAATACTTTTACTGTCTTATATTATGGTTGGATATTTATGGAATTCATCCAAGTCAATTATCCTGCCTTTTGTTATCTGACAATGAGACCCAGGGCATATGTCATTCATTAATATTAAAGGAACCCTGAGAAACTATAGAGATTGTTATTTTCAGGGTTACTGTGAATCTTCAGATTAATTGGATTTTTTTTTTGCATGCTGCACAACCGCACCCCTAGATTAATTAGACTTAACCAGTGGTAGTTAATATTAAGGCTGTCCTGTCAAGGGGAAGACTGAGGGTCTCCTTGATGTTCTCCTCTACTATTAGGAAAGGGGTGATGACCATTCTGGCTTCTTTCTGCTGAAATGGGTTGATGAATTAAGACCCAGATTAGTGTTCAGGAGTATCTACAAAAAAGGTGATCCAGGGGTCTTCAACATAAGGTACTGGTTGTTGGCATCAATATATATGACATCATATTGAGCACCAGGATCAGGGCTGGTAGAGATAACCTTCCTCATATCTAAAAGATATAAATCTCATAAGGTAGCTTAGAAGACAAGAACTATAGAGAAAAGTCACAAGTAGAATGAGGAAGGGGCCCAAAGATATTAGAAGACTATGGGTTCAAGAGGATCTGGGCTGACAGTTTCTTTTAGGTCTTGGATTACTTTAATGTTATTTTTCATAACTTGGAGATTTTCCTCAACTTTAAAGAGATAATGCAGAAAAAATAAACATCTTTCATTTAAAAGGGCAAGGGCATAAGTGGCCCTAGTCTCTGCTGTTGGGGCATCAAGAATCCTGTTTTTGGAGAACCACATTTGTTACACAAATGAGTTACCATTGTTGATTTTCAATCACTCTGAACATAAATGTGGCCTGCCAAAAGAGTGATGTTAAGTACTGAGTTACCAAGAAGTGGAATACCATCAAATCAAAAGAAACTCTAGAAGATGGAGTGTTCCCTAAATTCAGGATAGTATTGTGGTGAGCATGTCTCTATCCCACCCTATCCCATGGAAAAGGTTAGAGGGCAGAGGGAAGATATATCAATAATTGTCAATCTCAAATGAAATAGGTGTTGCTTTTAGAAAAGAGCCAAGCGTGGTATGACTGCCCAAAAATTTCATGCCCTCTGGTTGGTAGATTAGGGCATCTGGCAGGATTGCTACCACTGTGCAAGACCCATACCAAAATCGGGGGAGCTGGAGATATAAAAACTCACCACATAAAAAGAAGAAACCTGTGCCCTGGAGGCTAACATCAGTTGTAAAGCCTTCGGCCCGGAACCAGGTGTGGTTGTATGTATTAGCAAATCCTTGGTAGTCTGAGAATTTCCTATAAATATCTCCTGAAAGATATGCATCGGAGCAGAGGGGAATGTAAAGCTCATTTTTTATGTCAGTGACGCGAACTGGAGAGGCACAAAAGAGGTTACGGAAAATCAGGTGTATAATATTAAATTGGGGTAAAGAAGAAAAGTCACTCCACACAAACGTTGCTCCAGTTTTCAGACCAATTCCCAGATAAAGCCGTTGGGAGGAGCTCTTGATGAAATACACAGGATCTTCAATGTACGTGGTTTCTCCCCCCCATGTCAGTTCATGGGAATACATGATTACCTTTTCGGTCCTGGGCTCATTTAGCTCAAATTCACCGATAACTGGGTCCCATTTATGAGCAGAATTGTTAAAATACAGAGTGTAGTTGCAGAGAGTATCGGTATTTAATTCACCGACAAACTGGGAATCAGGTTGTTGTGACTCTGTTTCAAAGCAGAGATGGGCCCTTCCTGCCATTCTGGAGACATGACCAAGTTTGACAGCTAGACCTGGCCTTGTTTCAATGGCTATATGATCCTTTTTTTGGCCAAGATTTATATAACCAGGTGCAAGGAAATTAGGATCTTGGGCAGATGTAAGTGTGGCACCATCATAATAGCCCCGAATTTTTGTCAGAGTCTCAAGGTTGAGAGGGAGGGCTATCAGGTTCAGTTTTTCATTTGTTTTGGCATCTCTGGGACAGATTACACAATCAGAGATATCAGTGAGGTCAGCTGCATGGGTGATAGCTATAGGGAAAAAGTAAGCTAGCACCCAAACAGAAATGGCAGTTACAGAGAGAGAAAAAAACCTAATCATCATGATGAGACTGTTGTTGTACTGAGAAATTCACCAGGAATAATAGAAGATGCCAGAAAAGAAAAAGTAATGATGTTCACTGTAAACAAGTCCAAACAGATGGAGCTCTTGTCCTATCAATAAAGCTATGATAAATAATCATAGCCTTCCCCAGAAAAGAATGGTGGAGTCTAGCATCACTTATCTCTGGATCACTAGATGAGGTATTTAGATTTTCAAGAAGTTCATAGGTGTACTGGCACAGCACTGAGGTTGATTCTAGCTCCTTGGTGGAGGATTCAGTTAAAGACGTGTCTTCAGATTTCCAGATCTTATCTCAGGTGTGATGAATTTGTGAGTCAGTTTCAGAGTCTGTAATGTCTGTAGAGGTAAAAAAAAAAATGTGTGGGGGCTCGGGAGATAGCATGGAGGTAAGGCATTTGCCTTTCATGCAAAAGGTTCGAATCCCGGTGCCCCATATGGTCCCCCATGCCTGCCAGGAGCAATTTCTGAGCATGTAGCCAGGATTAACCCCTGAGCACTCCCGGGTGTGACCCAAAAAACAAACAAAAAGAAAAGTGAGGGAGGGTCCCATAGACAAGGGATTAGTTTAAAACAAGACACCAGGATTAAAAAGGATTGTCTTGGTGACTAAAAATGTCATTCTGGGGGCAGGATAGATAGCATGGAGGTAAGGCATTTACCTTGCATGCAAAAGGATGATAGTTTGTATCCTGGCATCCCATATGATCCCCTGAGCCTGTAAGGAGCTATTTCTGAGCATAGAGCCAGGAGTAACCCTTGTGCGCTGCTAGGTGTGACCCAAAAAGCAAAGGTAGGAGAGACATTTTGATAGATTATTGAGGGCTGTTGGAAATTGGCCAAAATGCTAACATTTTGGATGGCCTCTCAAGTAGCCATATCCATGAAGATCTCTTTCATGCATGTGATATTCATTTAACTTTCCTAAAGAATGCAACACCTAAATGTCTAAGTAGACCTTTGGGAAGTAGGGTGACTCAGAGCAGGTAGATTTCCAGAAAAGTTTTTCTGATATTCTGAGTAGGTGGCTTATCTGGGAAGACTCTTAGAGTAGCAGTTGCAAACCAAATAAAAAAGAAGATGGAGGTACAAGAAGAGGA
>PVKC010012781.1:11346-23591 GCA_004027635.1 Crocidura indochinensis
GGAAGGAAGGAAGGAAGGAAGGAAGGAAGGAAGGAAGGAAGGAAGGAAGGAAGGAAGGAACAAGGGAAAAGGAGAGAGAAAAAAGAAAATAGAAAAGAAGAAAGGTGAAAGCTTTCATTGTCTTCAAGTGGAAAGATCTGGTGGAGATGTTCAAGCACCTTCCACATGTCTTTTTCTAGAGTTCCAGAGCAAAACTGACCAATTGTTCAGATATACCTAGAAGAGGGTTCTCAGTGGAGAACCCTTTGGGGAAAAAAGGGGAGTCACTAGATATCTACAAAGTGGAATTTTTCTCTCACCATAAATATGGCCTAGTTGTCAGTCTTCTGAACTGACAACAGACTTGCTTTGTTTCTTGCTATCTTTCCACATATCCCCTTGATCTTATCCATGACACTAATAATCTGACTACTTAATAGTCCCGCTCAAGGAGCTGAGACCCAAAAAGTTCCTGGGAAAGGAGGCATGGAGGCATTGATTAAACTGCTTCAGACTTAATAAATACCTTGATCTTAATTCCCTTGCTTTCTACCAGTTAAGGTTGAGAATGGGAGAACCAGACTGGGCAATGAGCAATGATAAATGTCTGACATTCGCTTGTTTTACCTTAAGCTTTTAATCCTAGTTGGGTTGGTTTTTTGTTTGTTTGTTTGTTTGTTTGTTTGTTTTTAGTTTTGAGCCACACCTGAAGGCACTAAGGGGTTACTTCTGACTCTGTGCTCAAAAATTGCTCCTGGCAGGGTCTGGGGACCATATGGGATGCTGAGGATTGAACCTGGATTTGTTCCGGGTCAGCAAAGAGCAAGGCAAATGTGGTAGGCCCTGTGCTATCACTTTGGCCCCATCCTGGTGAGTTTTTCTTTGAGAAATCTGATCCTAAGAAATCTGAGCGATCCAATCATAAATAAACAGAATGTTAAGTCACAGAAAACAGTAGCAATAGCATTAAACCTCTACTAACTACAATTACACATCTTACTAATATCTGTCTCCACCGTATCCAACATCAAACTCAAGAACACAGCATTCAGGGTATTGTATTTTTTTCTTTGTTTAAGCTCTCCTCATTCAGAAAGAACACGACCCCTTGTGCTACAGTTAGAACATGAAAAACCATTTGGTTTTGAAAAAGTAGCTTTCCTACTAGAGCTACTTCTGTGGTAGCAAGGTGAAGTAGCTTATGGTATCATTTAAAGCTTTTATATGAACTTAATAAAGTTTCAATCTCGTACGAATATTCAAGAACTCAAGATTGGGAAAATATTTGGGGCTGAAGAGATAGCACAGCGGTGGGGCATTTGCCTTGCACACGCTCAATGCAGGATAAATATGGTATGATTCCCGGCGTCCTGTATGGTCCCCCAAGCCTGCCAGGAGCAATTTCTTAGCACAGAGGCATGCATATCCCCTGAGTGTGTTCAGGTGTGGGCCAAAAAGAAAGCAACCAAAAAATGTTGCAAAAAAAGAGAGAGAGATTGGGAAAACATCTAATGATCATGGCACTGAACTACTGACCTAGTAGTCTTTAAAGATGAGTTAAAGGCAGATTAAAAACAGATGGGTTAGAAACAGATTAACAGGGTCTTATTGTCAGTCAATAGTCTTGCCTGTGTCTTGGCAAACCTAATGTGCACTTTCTTACCACCCATGTGGAAGCAATAGCCAAAAACTCTGTCCACAAAAGCCACTGAGTGATATAAGGAGTTAATCATCTTAGATATGGTCTGTTGTCCCTATCAATCTAAAATCAGTCAGTAGTCTGCAACCTGAGGATGTAAGACCATGTAGAAAAAAACCACTCAGGGGCTAGAGCAGTATAGTACACTAGGCCGGGTATTGACCTTAAACATAGGCAGCCTCTATTCAATGCCCAGTACCCATATGGTCCTCAAGCCCTACCAGAAGTGATCCCTCAACTCAGAGCTAAGAGTGATCCCTGAGCTCAGAGTCTGCAGTAGCAAGCCCTGAGCACTGCTGGTTGTGTGTTTGCAAACCCCTCTATACATATATTCACAAGTAAAAACTAGGGCGATTGAATTTGGAATAATATTCCTGTTCCCAGTCTAAAGGAACCCCCATTCTTAAAGTCACTGTGGGAAGTATTGTTCAAAAGTACTCATATACCTGAAGTAGTTCTGCTTCGTATATTTGTTTGCTTGCATATTTTTAAGCCTGATCATTAGCCTGGATAGTGGCCTCAAATACTTTGGTTGACAAAGAAAGCTTTATATCCTACCTAGATAGTAGGCTTTATGCTGGGATACTGGCTAGGTATGTGATTAGTAACAGACTCTTCAAAGGGACTACTTCAAAATTAGCTTTGATTAATGAACATACTCAATCCTCTTGTCAGGTCACTGTAATGGATAAACCCTGAATAGCAGTCCTGAAGTGCTGACCATTCTAATTCTCCATGATCTCTCTCTCCAATGCCTGCCCCAAATGGCATGTCCTCAGGTAGGACAGTGCACATTTCTTGATAAGTCTGACCTGGAACCACATATGGTCTCCCAAGTACCACCAATAGTATTCCCTGAGCACAGAGTTAGAAGTAAACCCTGAGCACCACAGTCCAAAATTAAAATGGTTTTGTACAAGTCTCCAGTCACTACTGGGGCTTCTCAGCTCAAATAATGTTAAAAAGTGGTTTGGAGGGATTCCAAAGACCTTGAGGGATTTATCTCTTTTTGGTAGGTTTAAGCCCTCTCTGCCTCTTGCTTCCAAGAGTACTATCTATGGGAAATGAGTGGAATATTTTAATTTCATCAGTCCGAGGGGGTCCACATTCCCTAGTTAGGTTCCTTTTATCCATACTGAATATTAAACTGCCATTAAAGAGAAGGCATGGAGCTGAACTTTCCTAAAAGTTTTACAGTAGTTTATACAGAAAACAAGATCTAATTTTAAGAGGGAAGTAGGACATTAGGCAATATAACAAAAGCAGAAGAAATTTAGAACCCTTCCACCTTACCTCCAGGTCAATGAAGTACAGGAGTAAAATATTGGAGCAAGATAATTCCAACTATTTTGACAAAATTATCTAAATAGTCTTATTATTTTAGAAACCTAGAGGGGCGATTACCAGTATAGGGTTTTATTTTTGTTTGGGGGTCGTATCTTGGAATTCTTGGGAATTATTCCAGGCTCCGTACTCAGGAATGATTTCTGGCAAATTCAGCAGACCACATGGAATGTGTTGGATTGATTGCAAAGCAGTTACTTGCAAAATAAACACCCTACCCACTAGACTATCACTCTGGTCCCAAACAACAATAAGATTTTGAGTTAGGAAAAAAAAATGGTTATATGTACATTAGAAAATTTACAAACTCACCTGCCACTTGGAATATTGTCCTGGATTCAATTTATTTATAGCAATAAGTTTTCCGGTAACCTTCATGAGACAAGAACCAGGATCCTCATTCCATGTCCTGCTGCACTGAGATGAGACCAATGCTTCTTGGTAATAAAAGGAATGGGCAAGAGGTGGGAGGAATGAGATTTTCAAGATTAGATTAGATCAAGAATGGTTCTAAAAAAATGGAATTACAAATATATAAAGATGCAGTGTCACATGATAACCAAGAGCGGCTAAAAAATAATCATCTCACCATTCTGTTTTTGTACTCATTTTATAGCCCAACACAATTTTTTTTCTTAACCTGCCTTATTTAAGCACCTGGGTTACAAATATTCATAGTTGGGGTTCAGTCATAGAATGTATACCATCCTTCACCAGTATATCTTTCCTGCCTCCAGTGTCCCCCACTTACCTCTCACCCTCCACATTTGCCCATGTGAGGCAGAAATTTTGCTTCTCCTTTCTGTCTCTCCCCCCTATATATACACATACATATGTATGCATATATATGTGTGTATATATGTTCCTGAGACTGTAGTTTGCACTATAGAATTTTTGCTTTGAAAAAACTTTATTTTATTATTTATTTAAGCACTGTGGTTACATAGTATCGAATGTATACTACCCTTCATCAGTGTAACTTTCCCACTGCCAATATTCCCCCATTTCCTTGCTCCTACATTCCCTGCCTTTTTTTACACAGGTATTCTACTTCTCTCTCTTACTATCGTTATCATAGTACTTGTTAGTGTAGTTAGCCCTCTAACTGTGCTCACTGCTCTTTGTGGTAAGCCTCATGTCATGGGCTGATCCTTTCGGCCATCCTTCATCTCTATTGTTTCTAGATATTATTGCCATCCTGTCTTTTATATTTTTATGTCCCTCAGATAAGTGAGACTAACCTATGTCTCTTTCTCTCCCTCTGACTTATTTCTCTCAGCATAATAGCCTCATGTCCATCATGACTAGGAAAATTGCATAACTTCATTTTTCCTAACAACTCTATATTATTCCATTGTGCAGATGCACAACAGTTTCTTTAGCCACTCATCTGTAGGCAGGCACCTGGGTTGTCTCTAGATTCTGACTACCGTAAATAGTGTTGCAATGAACAAAGCAATGCAGAGGGCAATTTCTGTATTGTATTTGAATGGGTATAGGTATCAAATGCTTTCTATGCATCTATTTATATGACCAGATGGTTTTTATATTTTCTTTTGTTGATATGGTATATTACGTTGTTTGGCCTGCATATGTTAAACTGTCCTTACATCTCTAGAGTGAATTCTACTTGTTCATGGAGTATGACCTTATTGATGAGATATTATATCCTATTGACTAATTGGAGTTGCAGACGCGTGGCCCAGGCTGGCAGAGAAAGGCCTCTCCATCCATCTCACCATCATACACCTCCATTCAGGACTCAATAATTAATCTGTATTTCAACAAATTATTCTTTGATAAAGGGGCAAGAAAGAGAAAGTAAGCAAGGAAAGTCTTTTCAACAAGTTGTGTTGAAACAATTGACCAGCCACATGCAAAAAAAGTGAGCTCGGACCTCTCTTTAATAGCATGCACAAAGATCAAATCAAAATGGATTAAGGAGCTTGATATCAGACCAAGGTACATAGAAGAAAATGTAGGCAAAACATTCCATGACATTAAGAATAAAGATGTCTTCAAGAAAGACGCACCACTGTCCAAGAAAATGAAAGCAAAGATAAACAAATGGAACTATATTGAACTAAGAAGCTTCTGCACTTCAAAGGAAACAGTGACTAAGATACAAAGACTGCCCATGGAATGGGAGGCACTATTCACCCATCACATAAGGGTATAATATCTAATATCCAATATCTAAGACATATCAGTTTCTGACAGAACTTAACAAGAATAAAACATCTAACCCCACCAAAAATGAGGAGACGAAATAAACAGACATTTCCTCTAAGAAAAAAATACATATGGCCAAAAGATACATGAAAAATGCTCCACATCACTAATCATCAGGGAGATGCACACCAAAACAATGAGGTATCATCTCACACCACAGAGACTGGCACACATCACAAAGAACAGGAATAACCAGTCCTTGCTTGAATGCCGGGACAAAGGAACTCTCATTCACTGCTGTTGGGAACTCCATCTAATCCAATTGTTTCTGGAAAACAATTGGGATATTCTTTTAAAAAACTGGAAATTGAGCTTCTATATGACCCAGAAATGCCACTCCTAGGCATATACGCCTAGGAATACAAAAACACAATACAAAAATGTCCTCTGCACTCTATGTTTTTCACGACACAATTTACAATAGCCAGAATCTGGAAACAACCCAAGTGCTGAAAGCAAATGACTAGCTAAAGAAACTGTGGTACATATACAGAATGTAATACTATGCAGCTGACAGAAAAAATGTATGTCATAAAATTTGCACAGCAATTAGGAAAAATGATGTCATAACGGTGGCATATATATGAATGGACCTGGAGATTATTATGCTGTGCAAAATGAGTCAGAGGGAGAGGGCTAGACATAAAATAATCTCATTCATCAGTGGGATATAAGAAAAATAAAGACAGTATAATATCCAGAGACAATAGAGAGAGATGAGGGCTGGGAGGACCAGCTTGCCACAAAGAATGTAAGTGCAATTTAGAGTACTAACGGCACTCACAACTAGTTGTGATAGTTGGAACTGATCACTCTACACAAGAACTGGGTACTAAAAGGAGAAAAAGTACTAGGCATGGCACCCCCTCAGTGACAATAGTACAAACCACAATGTCAGAAACAAAGGAGAGATAAAGTGAAAAATAGAAGCAGAATTTCTGTCCCAAAGACAGGCTTGGGAGAGAGGGAAATGGGGGACATTTGTAGTGGGAAAGTTGCATTGGTAAAGGTTGGTATTCACTCTATGGCTGAAACCTAAATATAAACATTTCTGTAGCCAGAGTACTTAAATAAATATTGTTAAAATACATAATAAGTATATTTTAATATTATATCCACATTATCAAAAGAGTGGAGAGATATTATCTGATGCCTGTATGATTTTAAAATATAATTCATTATGAGTTACTGCAATTTCAAGAAATGATACAGTATGGGGCTGGAGAGAAGGTGCAGAGGGTGGAACACCTGCTTTATGTGCAGCTGACCCAGGCTCATTCCCTCAACACCATATACAACCAATAGAACAATCAAATACATATACGACCAAATACAACCAGTAGAAAAGTCCTGAGTGCAGAGCCAGGTATGATCCTAAACAAAAACAAAAAGAATTTTTGGTGTTGAAATGTATGCCAAAAATTAAACTACCATAACTTTGTAAATAATTAACTTTAAAAATGTGTGAAATAGAGGGCCGGGTGGTGGCGCTGGAGATAAAGTACCTGCGCTAACCTAGGACGGACCGAGGTTCGATCCCCTGGGTCCCCATATGGTCCCCCGTGCCTGCCAGGAGCGACTTCTGAGCGAATAGTCAGGAGTAACCCCTGAGCGTCGCTGGGTGTGGCCCAAAAACCAAAAAAAAAAAAGTGTGGAATAATTAAATAATTTTTTTAATAAATAAATAATTTTATTAAATAAATTTTAAGTTAAATTAAATAATTTAATATTTAATTATTTTTATTATAATAATAGTTTTGTGGTTTGTTTTTTGGTTTTTGGGTCACAGCTGGTGACGCTCAGGGTTTACTCCTGGCTATGCGCTCAGAAGTCGCTCCTGGCTTGGGGGACCATATGGGAAACCAGGGGATCGAACCGTGGTCCGTCCTAGGCTAGCACAGGCAAGGCAGGCACCTTACCTCCAGCGCCACTGCCCCGACCCATAATAGTAGTTTTTATTTTGACCAAAGTGGATTACATCTCTTTCACTGTGATATTTTAGGGAAATTCCCATCACCAAAGCTGTCCTCCCACCACCCCATTCCCAGGTTGCATCCCATCTCCCCTACCCTTACCACCCCCTCGGACTGCTAGTGTAAGTAGTCCCCTCTGTGTCTAGGTTGTTGGTCTAGGTTGTTGTAGGTTGGATATCAATTCTGAGGTCATTGGCTTTAGATTTGTTTAAGTCCAATCATTTTTGCTACTACTAATGCTCATACAACTGTTTGGTCTTGGTACCCTCCATTATTTCCCCCTCAATTTGAGAAGTCGAACAAGATGGTTCAAGTTATGTGGTTCTGTTTGAAGAAAAAAAAAGCAATAAAATGAAAATCAAACAAGCTGAAGTTAGGTTGAGTCCTTAGAGACTCTCAACATCAATTTGAGAGAAGAAAGGGAAAAAGGAAGAGAAACACCACAACAATACAAAAAGAAAAATCAAACAAAAAAATACAATGAACACTACAGCAATAAAGACAAGCACCACATAATAACCATGGTCCTGAAGTATAAATAAAACAAAGCGTAAAAAAATGAGAACAACAGCAATAACAAAACTGAAAAAAAAAGTAACTAAATAAAAAATTTATTTTGTGCTGCTTTTTTTTCCTGCATAGGCACAGTAAATATTGGGAACATTAGAAAGGGAATTCTCTTGGCCTAAGAGATACAGGGTTTTTCTGCTCTTGAAGTATACTGTCATGGGGATATCTACAGACTCCTTGCTTGTTCATTTACTCTCCCCTAGGTCCTTTTGTGGTGTATGGAAGACTTCTTGTCCATCATGGGTGATAAAATCAGACTCCTGTATCTAGAAATCTTGGTATCTGCATAGGTCAAATAAAAATTTAATTAAATAAAATAGGGAGCCGGGAGGTGGCGCAGGAGGTAAGGTGCCTGCTGCCTTGCCTGCGCTAGCCTAGGATGGACCACGGTTCGATCCCCCGGTTCCCATATGGTCCCCCGTGCCTGCCAGGAGCGACTTTTGAGCACATAGCCAGGAGTAACCCCTGAGCGTCACTGGGTGTGGCCCAAAAACCAAACAAAAAAATTTTTAATTAAATAAAATAATTTAATATTTAATAATTTTTAAAGAAAATAGGATGGTAAATGAGAGGGTCCATGTTTAAACCTTACTGACTGAATGACTTTTAATATCATATTACTGAGGCTCTTGGCCTTTTTCCTCCAAAATAAAATAGAGATGATACCCAGACGGTTAATACGAAAGAAAACTAAAATAATATTCCAAAGGATTATACAAATGTTGGTGACTGTTATCAGCTATTCCAGTGTTTTACAATTAGTAGGTTTAGCTTATGTTTGTTTAACTGAGCTGCATACTAATATTGAACATAGAAGGCTAATCTCGAGCTGGAGTGCTAGCACAGTGGTAGAGCGTTTGCCTTGAGGCAGCTGACCCACAACGACTAGAGTTCAATTCCCAGCATCCCACATGGTCCCCTGAGCATGCCAGGAGCAATTTCTGAGCACAGAGCTGGATTAACCCTTGAGTGCTGCCGAGTGTGACCCAAAACCAAAACCAAAAAAAAAAAAAAAAAAAAAAAAGGCTAATCTTGATTTGCATTCCCTAAGAAATTGTAGCTCAAGGAACAAGCTGAATTTTTGATATAATATAATTTTTGTAGTTAGTTGTTTGGGCTGTGACACAGCTGTAAAGCATATGACTTGCATGTGAGGCGCTAGGTTTAATTCCCAGTACTGCCTAAATAAATAATGTAGTAAATTACGTTGTATATTCTATAAAGGCTGTGAGTGAAATATGGTCATGAATAGATGGTTAATTGTGTTTTCCAGAATTAAAAAAATCTGACTTTGAATTTATTTAGTAAGTCACATCTTTCAGTGCAACATTTCTTTTTTTTTTTTTTTTTTTTTTTTTGGTTTTGTTTTGGTTTTTGGTTTTCGGGTAACACCCAGCAGCACTCAGGGGTTACTCCTGGCTCTGTGCTCAGAAATCACCCCTAGCAGTCACAGGGACCATATGGGATGCCAGGATTCAAACCACCGTCCGTCCTAGGTTGACAGCATGTAAGGCAAACACCCTAACATTATGCTTTCTCTCTGGCCCAATATTTCTTAAAAATGGGGAAAAGTTAGTGCATCTCTGCAGGTGAATAGTTTACTTATTTTCCTGGCAGGAATGCTAATCACTATTATTATTAACTCTGTTGGTCTTAACCTCATTGGGAATGTATGTTTCTGGCTTTGGGGAGAAAAGCAAATATTGAGCAGAGTTTAGGTTCAAGACATCAATCAGCATTATCTACTGCTTACATGCATTGTAAAGAAGGAAGGAGCCATGTGATAGTACAAGGGTAGGGTGTTTGTCTTGCACACAGTCAACCTGAGTGTGATCCTCAGAATCCATATGGTCCCACAAACACTCACTAGGAGTGAGTACATAGCAAGAATTAAGCCCCGAGCACAACTGTGTGTGAACCCAAATGCAAAATAAATAAAAAAGAAATTACTTGCAGCTGAGATAACAGGTGATAGAAAAACTATTATAAATAGATTTATTAACTACTTATTAACTAGGTGCAAGCGAGATCAGCTGTTGGCACAGAAGCAAGGAAATATAACATGGAGTGTTTAGGGCCTCTCTCAGGTGTATTTACTTGGTTTCACTAATACTGGGTACAGTAATCTAGACATAAAGTTATTTGTTTCTCTTCTATCATAGCTCTCCTCCATACTTTATTATGTACTTTGCTACATTATTTCATGTATTTTAAATCAGAAAGTCTAGGTATTTTTTTTATTTTATAGGGGCTGGAGAGATAGCACAATGGTAGAGCATTTGCTTGCACATGGCTGACCCAGGACCGAACCAGATTCGACCCTGGCATCCCATATGGGTCTCTGAGTCTGCCAGGAATGATTTCTGACCTCAAAGCCTGGAGAGACCCTTAAGCAATGCCAAGTATGGCCCCAAAACAAAAACAAACAAAAAAGAAAAACCAAAAGTAAATAAATAAATCAGTGTTATCAAATAGGCATACTAGTAGTAGGAAAAACTGAAATGAAATGGTAATCATTTCATTTCTTTCTTCACTTTTCTCATTTAAGCAATTATATGTCAAATGAATTGTATGGAAGGCTGGTATGCTTTGTTATATATAATTTATCTTAAAGTGGAATTAATTAATAGTATGAGGCTGGGACCGGAGAGATAGCAGGGAGGTTAGGAGTTTGCCTTTCATGCAGATGATTGGTGGTTCGAGTACCGGCATCCCATATGGTCCCCTGTGCCTGCCAGGGGTGATTTCTGAGCATAAAGCCAGGAGTAACCCCTGAGAACTGCCGGGTGTGAACTCAAAAGCCAAAAAAAAAAAAAAATAGTTTAAGGCTAAGTAAACTTTAATTCATGTTATAGAATATCATCAGCATTTTCATGCATTATACTGTCTACAACTCGGGGCCCGGGAGATAGCATGGAGGTAAGGCGTTTGCCTTTCATGCAAAAGGTCATCGGTTTGAAACCCGGTGCCCCATATGGTCCCCCGTGCCTGCCAGGAGCAATTTCTGAGCATGGAGCCAGGAGTAACCCCTGAGCACTTCCGGGTGTGACCCAAAAACAAAAACAAAAAAAAATACTGTCTACAACTCTACAATAGAATATTGACTATATACTTAAAATTGGAAAAAAGAAATCAGTGTTATATTTACTCACAATAGTTCAAATTTATAGTAGTAAAAATGCATAAACTATATATTTGGACTAGAAACCATCAAAATTCCTTGTTTTGGACATTCAAGCATACTCACCACTATTTAAGTAGCTCTCCGATGGAGCGTGGACATATGTCAGAACTTCTTTTCAAACACAGTGCCTAAGAAACAATTTTCTGAAACATCTGAAGAATCAATCTAGGCAGAGATGTTTTATAGAGAAAAAATTTGTTAAATCATTATTATCAGATGTATTTAAAAAAAAAAGCATAGCTATTCACTGAAAAATGATTAACTGCCTTATATTATTAAGGTCTTAAGCTAAATTCAAGACTAATAGTCAAAAAAGAAAAGACTACTAGTCAATTGAGCAGGTTTCCTAGAAGGGGTACTCAAACTTAATAAAATGTATCCTCGGGGCCGGGCAGTGGCACTGGAGGTAAGGTGCCTGCCTTGCCTGCGCTAACCTAGGATGGACCACGGTTCGATCCCCTGGTTCCCATATGGTCCCCCGTGCCTACCAGGAGCGACTTCTGAGCGAATAGCCAGGAGTAACCCCTGAGCATCACTGGGTGTGGCCCAAAAACCAAAAAAAAATAAAATAAAATAAAATAAAATGTATCCTCAAATAACTCACTTATTTTTATCTAGAATGCTAATTATTCCTCAGCTAGTTACCTGATCACAAATTTCTGTCACTGTGTTTAGCACAATTTTCTTAGCTTATTAGGGATTATAAACTGTACTATGGAATTTACCAAACAAAGATAATTAGCATATTAAGAGTTTAACCATAGGATTGTGTAGACTTTTAGGTTGATTTTTGTTATTGTTTTGTTTTGAAGCAACACCTAGCAGTGAGTGGGGCTTACTTCTGGCTCTGTGCTCAAAGATAACACCTGGTAGGGACTCAGATGAATCCATGTGATGCTGGGATCAAACCCCAGTTAGTCATGTGCAAAGCAAAGGCCCTACCTGCTATATTATCTTTCCAGTCCCTGGAATAGCCTTTTATTTTTTTAATCTCTTCAAGTTCAAGTCTTCTATGTGTATTGTGCCAATGCAAATAATAATAATTTGCCTTTTTTACCGATTTGGATCCCTTTAATTTCACTTTCTTGTCTGATTACTGTAACTAGTGCTTCCAATACTGAATGAACAAACGTGGAGACAGACAGTGGACAACCTTGCCTTGTTCGTGATCTCACAAAGGAAAACACTTGCAGTTTTAAACCATTGAGAATGATACTAGCTGAAAGTTTTTATATATTTCAACTATTGCATGTTTTCAAAAGTT
>PVKC010012782.1:0-23474 GCA_004027635.1 Crocidura indochinensis
TGTAGATACCTTGCCTAGTTCTGGCGTGAATGGAGGATGCCCATTCTTCTGAGGCCTGTGCCAGGTCATTATATCAATGTTCAGGGTGTAAGGTACATTGTAATGAGATTTGTGTGTTCCTACCTCTATTAGATAAGAACTTGTCTATATGTATACTGTTTTCCCATTTTAATGTGTCTATGCAAACAAGAATCAATGCCATATACCGTTATTGGGGCATCTTGGAGACAATAGAAACAAGACCAGCAATCTCTATGACATAGTTCAATCATAGGCAATAAACTGAGGGACATTACCACCAACAATCCTTACTGAACAGCTTACAAAGAAAAGACAAGATGAAAAGTGAAAAGAAACACCATGGCAGAAATATATAGAGAGAGAGTAATAGCTGTTAAAGAAAGTACACATAAAATATTCAGAAGATATATGTGTTCAATATGTGTTCAATTCATGTCCTTCAAAATAGTTCTGGGATTGTTAGATCCACTGTATGTCTTTGGTCTGAGATTAGAACTGTGTGTTACTGAAGTTAAGAAGGGTAAACCTGGGGTACTGATAGTTGGGAGGAGCACAGGCTCCTGGTTTGCAAAAAGTAGACTGGTATGACAGTGAAAGCCTGAGTATAGCTGAGCAGCTATCTGTCACCCCCCAGATAAAGCTCCACCACATAACCAAACAGTGGAGCAGGCCTGGAAGTGGGGAAAACCTAGGGTGCCCCATAAGGTCCTACCAGGAGCCCACCTAGAGATCCGGAGGAAAGAGGAAGATGGGGGTCGGTGACCCAGGTCCGAGAGCCCCCACCCTAGGCCAGGCCAAGAGGCCTCTGGCACATACGGAGGTCTGCCAAAGACCAGCCCGTGCCGACTGAGAATCCTGCTCCAGGAAGGGAGGAAGATCCTCCCAGGCCCTAAGAACAGGAGTTCGAGCCCCACCCCTGAGCCAGTCTGTGGAGCCGGCCTGGAAGTGGGAAAAACCCAGGGTGCCCCATAAGGTCCTCCCAGGAGCCCACCTGGAGATCCGGAGGAAAGAGGCAGACGGGGGTCGGGTGACCCAGGTCCGAGAGCCTCCACCATAGGCCGGGTCAAGAGGTCTCTGGCACATACGGAGGTCTGCCAAAGGCCAGCCTGTGCCGGCTCAGAATTGTTTTATTTTTAATGTCTCTTCTTTTCTTCCATTAGATGGATATAAAAAAAGCCATGATTATTTGCATATTAATTTTGTAGGCTGCCACTTTACTATGCAAATATATTGTTTCTGGATGCTTTTTGGTAGAGTCTTTTAGATTTTCTAAAAATAGTATCAGGTCATTAGCAGACAGATTTCTTTATATCCTACCCATATGCACTAATACCATTTTCTTACTTAATTGCTATGGAAGTACTTCTGGTACGATATTAAATAGAAGTGGCAGGTGAGGTCAAACTTGTCTTGTGCCAGGTCCTGGAGAAAAGTTTTTAGTTTATTCCCATTGAGAATAATGTTTGCAATGTGATAGTTAAATGGTTTTGATTATAGAAAGAAAAGTTCCTTTAATTCTCATCTTATTGAGAGTTTTTATTATGATCAATTGCTTCCTAAGAAATATTGGCCTGTAGTTCTCTTTTTTTGTGGTGGTTCTGTCTAATTTATGGGATATAAGAAAATATAAGATAGATAGTAATAATACCTGGAGACAATTGAGATGAAGCCCAGGAGGACCAGTCCATGACTGGAAGCTTGCCACAGAGTAGGGAGTGCACTTAGGGTAGATAAGGGTCTAACATGACAATTATAGTTGGAATTGATCACTACAGGTGCTGAAAGGGGATAAAGTGATATGTACAGTACTGCTTCATTAACAATAGTGCAAACCACAATATCTAAAAGGAAAAATATATAGAGAGAAAGATGTAAAATGCCTATTCCAGAGGTAGGGGGTGTGTGGGAGGAAAACTGGGGACATTGGTGGTAAAAAAAAATATGCATTGGTAAAGAGTGGCGTACAGTTAATGACTGAAACTTGATCATAAACAATTTGTAAGCATGGTACTTAGAGTAATTATTTTTAAAGCATATAAAAGTAAGAATCACTTATATGCCTTACCTTAAATATTATAATTTACATATTTAAGATAAAATATTAAAAATTATATTTATTTTATGAAATTCTAGTTATTGCTAAACACATAAGAAATAAAATGTTATTATATAGTTGCGTTTTATATTATAGTAATTCGTATTCCGATACCTTGTATTTTATATTTATCATTTTCATTTGTACCTTATACTGTAGTTTAATGTAGTTGACATTCCTTATATGACTATAATCTTTTTATTCTATAGTATTTCATTTATCCCTTACATGCCATTACATTTTTTCATTATATCAAAAACTTGGCATGTGTGTATTCATATATATTGTAATAAAATTTGAATTATTTTCCAGTTTTAATGTTATAAAATACTTGGAATGATTTTTTTCTTTTCTTTTTTCTTTTTTTCTTTTTGTTTTTTTGGGCCACACCCGATGGCTCTCAGGGATTACTTCTGGAACTTTGCTCATAAATTGCTCCTGGAAGGCAAGGGGACCACATGCGATGCTGGGATTCAAACCACTGTTGGTCCTGGGTCGGCCACTTGCAAGGCAAACACCCTACCGCAGTGTCTCCAGCCCATTGGAATTATTTTCTTACCAGTCTGCCTGTGCGGAAGAAAACCAAATTGAACACATACTTTTAATTGTACTGACTGTATTTTCCTACCAATAGTTGGCACTAGTTTGTACTCAGGATAGAAAAGTTTGTTTTCTCAGGCTCGAGAGAGAGTATGGTGAGTAGTGAATGTCTTCTATGCAGCTGACCTGATTTCAATCCATGGTCTCCTTTTAGATACTACAAGTCCTACCAGGACTGATCTCTGAATGTAGAGCCAGGAATAAGCTCTGAGGATTTTTATGCATAGCTCAAAAACCAAAAACAAAAAAAATTAAAGTCATACCATCTTCTCCCCGCCCCTCAAAAAAAGGTGATTCTGGTATATTAGGAAGGCAATAAAATTTATGCAAGTAGAAATATGCATAGGATAGAATATTTGAAACTCTAAAAGTAGTTAAGTTTTAAAATTGCTTAATCCTTGGGGCCCCTGCAGTGGTGCAAGGGTAACTAAGGCATCAACCTTGCCCTGCACTAGCCTAGGACGGACAGCAGTTAGATACAGTGTCCTATATGGTTCCCCAACCCAAGAATGATTTCTGAGCACATACCAGGAGTAACCCCTGAATGTCACCGGTTGTGGCTCAAACCCCCCCCCAAAAAAAGCTTAATCCAAAATTTTATTTATAAAAAATGTTTTTACACTATTTAAAATATTTACCATTAAAAGACATTTTTTTATAATTTGGATAGCAGTGTTTTCAGTCAATAAGTAGGAAATATTTTCCTAACCATAAAGAAATTTATACTTTGATGTCAAGATTTACTTAGTATTTTTGATACCAAAGACTTCAAATGACTTTTTGTAAAACACGAAGAATTGTTTTACTGTGTATTTTGGATGTCTGAATGGAACTACAACTGATAATGGATTAAAAACATAAAAAGAAATAAGTGTTTTTAATTTTCTCTTGGGTTGTAGAGTCTAATTAGGAAAATGCTGGATGGTTTTCTCTCCTCTTTATTTTCCATTTCTAATATAGAATCAATTAAGAGTAAGCAGTTGGAAATAATTCTTAACATAATTCTGTGATCCTTTTTATAATATAGTTAATGCAGTTATTCCAAGTAAATGGATATCAATTTCAATAAGTTTTCTAAATGGAGGGTGCTATATAAGGACTTTTATTCTGTCCTTTTAAAACTGACAATTAAGTACATAAGAATTAAGTGGTAGTTTTATTAGACCCTTTTAAATACCGGTCACATCAACTACTTTTACTATAGAAGTCATTTCTTTGTGCTTAAAATATTTTAAATGGAATTTGTTCATTCCACTTTAGGTAATTGTCATGACTAATTATATAGCAATAGCCAATATTTACAAAATTTTATATTCTCATTTAATAATTATTATTTGCAATTGTGACATAAATAATTGGTTTGCAGGCATTGCTAAATGATGCGAAATATATAGTAAGTATAGCATGAATTAAAAGCAGACTAACGTGACAATATTAATTTATTCTGTAAATATTATCTACTTGTAAATTATGTATCTTAAGTTCTGCATTCAAGCCAAGGCAATAAAAATACATCAGTAAGAACTGAAGATGTAATATAGTGGGTAAGGTGCTTGTCTTGTACGTAACTGACAAGGTCAATACTTGGTTCTAAACATGTGTAGAAATAATCCTTGAACACAGAGTCAGAAGTAAAATGAGCACATCCAAGTGTGACCTCCCCCAAATTCAAAATGACCAAAAACCCCACAATATCTGTAAGTTGAACAGTACATTAGAAATGTAAAAATATATTGGAAAAATTAAAAAGGATAGAATAATTGAAAATAATTGAAAGGATAGAAAGTATTGGAGGGACCGGAGCGGTGGCACGGAGCTTTAAGGCTTCTGCCTTGTCGGTGCTAGCCTAGAATAGATCGTGGTTTGATCCCCCAGTATTCCATGTGGTACCCCAAGCCAGGAGGGATTTCTCAGCGCATAGCCAGGAGTGTTAACTCCTGAGCATCACCAGGTGTGTCCCCCCCAAAAAAGGAAGGAAGTGTTGGAGCAGGAAGTAATTTTTATTCTACATGTGTTCTTAATGAAACTTAAACAATACTACATTAAAAATAATATATTCCTAGAATGTTGACTAGCATATTAAGAGATGTGAGCACTTGTACATTGTATTTTACCAATATATTTTATAGTTAGAAACTTAGTAACATTTTATTTATTGGTTTTTGGTTTTTGTGTCACAACCGGCAACACTCAGGGGTTACTCCTGGCTCTATGGTCAGAAACTGCTCCTGGCAGGCTAGGGGGACCATATGGGACACCGGGATTAAAACCACCGGCCTTCTGCATGGGAGGCAAACGCTTTACCTCCATGTTATCTCTCTGGCCCCACTTAGTAACATCTTTAAGTTGCATTAATTATTTCAGATATATTGCTATTTTAATCTCGTGTTTATTTCTATAGAATAATAGATGTACTGTAGTTTAAAATTTAGATCACTTTATCTTCTTTATTCTCTGAGCCTATATTCTAGTTTAATTTTTGTATTTTTTCTTAATCTCATTACTTTATTAAAAATAAAATTTTGGAATTATCTTCATAGAAACATTATAAATATTCATTTATTTTATAAATTTAAGCATTGCATTGTGAAATAAGCATGAAAGATTTTACGTTGTGATTCATTAAGTAATACATGAACATTATTATTACCTACTGCATTACTGGTTACTTCTCAAACATTATTACTTGTTATCTGAACATTATTGCTTCATGTGAAATGATTAAAATTTACACAGATTCAGAAAACATTTTACTTAAAATATTTACTATTAGGTAAAATAAATTGTAGTGTCTTAAAAAATCCACTGCATAATAGTTTTCAAGAAACAAATTGCATTATCTAATCTTAATTTTATTAAAAATTAACATGTTTAAATTTAAATGTAAGACTGAAAAGTAAAAAATAAACATTCTAAAAGAAGTTGAACATGCAGGCTATTGAAGAAGTATTTTTAGTTTAGTTTTCCCTGAAAAATTTATATGTACCTACCTTTTATAAACCTAACAATGCTCAATCTTTTTTAGAATTATTTTGCAGATTAAATTATAAAGAAAATACAAAGTGTATTCATTCATTTATTTAGGTATTCATTTGGCCTATTATGATTCATTGTTGAATATTGATAATCAATTATTTCTGCTCATGCCTGAAATACAGGCATAAAGGTATTAGAGATAAATGGTAAAGGTTGAGACAAATGCTTTTTTATCCATAGGAGATACCTATTTAAGCAATTGGAAAAAATATCCAAAATACACTAGTTGATTGTACTCAAGACAGATAAGACAATATAAGGAAGGTATTCCAGGAACAATGATGAACAATATCCAAAAACAGAGACTTCCAATCCATGGGCTAGATAAAAAGAGTATTCTAAATTTCATGGGCTATTCTGTAGGAAGTAGAATGATGAAGAATACTGCAAGTAAGCACCATAACTAGGATGTAGGTGTTAGAAATATCACTAAGAAAGCACCCTGGAGAGTAGTTCAGAAGGTAAATGAAAACAGGGTAGCTATTAATTAGGCTAGTCTAATAGTCTCAGAGAAAAATCTGAGGGAACTTGCATTAAATCAGTAGTACTAATGGAAAATAGAATGTGGGTAAATTCAAGATGTAAGTGCAAAAACTTGATGTGGTAATTTGATCAGAATAAAGGGCAATAAAAGGGTTTTAAAAAATCTTATGTCACTCAGGAGGTTGTTGTATCACTGATAGAAATAAAAGATATACAGGGGCCCGGGAGATAGCATGGAGGTAAGGCGTTTGCCTTTCATGCAAAAGGTCATCGGTTCGAATCCTGGTGTCCCATATGGTCCCCCGTGCCTGCCAGGAGCAATTTCTGAGCATGGAGCCAGGAGTAACCCCTGAGCACTGCCGGGTGTGACCCAAAAACCAAAAAAAAAAAAAAAAGAAAAAGAAAAGATATCAGAGAACAAGCAGGATTGTAGAGAAAAGGATGATTGCAGATTCAATGACAATTTTTGAAGTTTTTGGGAGACATTGACTTCAGTTCTAGAAATTTTTAGTTTAATAGTATGCTACATTAAGTATTCAGAGAAAATTGCCTTGGTACAGAGTACTCAAAATACCAAATATAAATATTTTACAATGTAATTGAGATGCTAATAAAGATAAATGATATATCTAATTTAGGCTGAAGGATGGGGAAAGAAAGATATATCTGACTTATAAATGATGAGAAAGCACTAATTCATAAAGTAACTTTCAGTAAAACCTATTTTGACAAGAAACTATGCAAAGCCATAGCTTCTTAGAGGGTGGATTAAAGAAATCAGCAGATTATCAAAGATAGGACAGAAGTTGAGGTGCTTATTGTACATGTGGTCAATCCAAATTCAAATTTCCAGCATCACTTATGGTCCCCTGAAAATAACCAGGAGTCAGTCAGTCCCAAGCACAGTATCAGAATAGCCACTGAGTACTATCAGTTCTGGTTCCAGTATCATATATTTCCTACCCCAACTCCTTTCCTTCCTATGAAGGAAAAAAGAAAAAAAAAACTAACCTATTTTAGAGTCTGGATACAAAGTATTGGATAGAGAAGAAACGGAGGTAGACATGGAGATTTCCCAAGTGTCACAACTCCTAAAATGACCCCCTAGGAATACAAATAGCATGTCTCATTGTAATTAGAGTTGGTGAGGGCACTCACCTATCTTGGATTTTACCCTTGATCCAGAAGAAAAGAAAAAGGGCCCGAGATTTAGCACAGCGGTAGGGCGTTTGCCTTGCTTGCAGAAAGATGGTGATTCGAATCCCCGTGTCCCATATGGTCCCCCGAGCCTGCCGAGGGCAATTTCTGAGTGTAGAGCCAGGAGTAGTCCCTGAGCGCTGAGCGCTGCAGGATGTGACAAATAAAAAAAAAAAAGAAAAAAAAGAAAGAAAAGAAAAAGAATATGTTCAATGAAACTTCATAGCTATAAATATACATTTTGGGGTAAAGTTCACATGCCCAAAATATTTTCTCCAAATCAAAATTTAATTTAGAATATTTTTGGTTGATTGCAACTTTACAAATCTGGTAATATGGCATTGATAATTTCTCTGAAAATAAAAACACTATTTTATTTTATTTACTTTTGGGTTTAGGGATACACTAAGCAGTGCTCAGAGATCACTCCTGGTCAGGCTCCAGGCACCATGGGGACTCAGACCCATGGGACACAGACCATATGGAGTGCCAGGGATGAAACCCAGGTTGTCTGTTTACAAAACAAATTCCCTCTCCCGTATTAGATACCCAGTCCCCTTGAGGAACACATTTTAAACTTGAACTCTTCAAACTTATAAATTTACATCACAAATCTTTCAAGAGACAGGAGTATAAAATTAGTATTTTTGTTTGTTTTGTTTTTTGTTCTACTGAGAGAATGCTCTTCTACTTAACTACATCCCTGGTATCTAAAATTTGATAACACATGACTTTACATTATAATTTAAGGAGTTTCCCAAACAACATATTATTTGCTAGGTAAGAGATGTAGATTCTGGTAGTGTCACATGCAAAGAGCAGTATAAGTATGTTCATATGTTCACTAAGTTTTATAGAGAATGAGATCTGCCTGAAACAAATTTATCACTTTTTTTATTCTGCCATTATAGATTGGTATAACTTAAATGTGTCCCAGCATAGCTGAGCTACCCATTTCTTTTTTGCTTCCTTAATTCTTTTTGATGGAAAAAATATATATACCTGGGGAGACCTACCTGGCATATTTTCCCATGTATAGCATGTGAGGGAAGGCTTCAAACATTAGGGAATAGGCATAGTAAATGCTCCCCATCCATCTCCTGGAAACGTCAATCCCCCCCAAATTTTTCTACACGACTATTCAGAAGAACTGAATAGATCCAAAGCCCAGTTGCTCACAGTAGTAACTATAGTAATTATACATTTACTTACTGGTTTCCTGTTTCAAATTTATGAGAAACCCAGGCTCTTATTTTCTATGGTGGGAAGAGAAAGCTAGACTGAGATTGTGAAGGATATATTAACCTTAAAATATAGACACTCAGGTTGAAATTCTGGAACTGTCATTGATGAGATAAGTGCAATGGTGATAAGGCCTAGTATGTAAAAGCATTTAACATACTAATACTCTCACTGGTGGATAAAGATGAAATGCAAGTAGGAGATTATGCAGTGGCAATGCATTGAAAGTTAGGAGGACAGTGATAATTATAAGGATTGTGGCATTTGTTACCTTTTGTTATCTGCATTAGGAGCCTTAAGAAGAAAAATTAAAGAAAAGAAAATGACAGACTCAGGCAGAAAAAACTATCATTTCAGGTTTGCTGTGAAAGTAAGGGGTCTGTATGTCAGGTTTTTCTTTTTTACCCTTATCTCATTCAGTCATAGAACAGAGAGTGATGAAAACCAGGTCCCCAATTTAATTGTAAAGTTAACAGAATGACAAAAAGGCAATGCACAACCTCATAGTTCTGTGTTAAATTCAGGTCCCTATTAAACAGAGCGTGATATCTTCAGAACTGGTGTGGGGACATTCTGTAAATAAGCCACAAACTACAGATTTTGAAATCTTGAACTAGACTCTTCATTTGTGGAAGTTGGTAAAATTTCAAATGGAGCAGGTCACACAACTTTTTCCTCATTGTCTCCAGATGAACAGCCAAGAATGAGGATATAAGCAGTTCTGGGGAAAAAAATAGATTGAGTGTTTCTAATCTGCAAGACGTGTATCAGCAGGAATTGCAAAAATCATATGGTTGGTTGGTACTTGTGGGTGGTGGATCAGGGGGCTGGATATTAATTGATGTGTTTGTATTCTCCCATGACTCAGGGTTTAATGCACTGAAAAGTGCTATTTATGTGGCTCAGATAGCTCCATGATGTTTGAACTTGGTCCTGACTTAAGGAATATCAAGTAGAAATATAGACGATGTCTTAAAAGTGTTAAGAAAAGGGGCCGGGCAGTGGCGCTGGAGGTAAGGCGCCTGCGCTAACCTAGGACGGACCGCGGTTCGATCCCCCGGTTCCCCATATGGTCCCCCGTGCCTGCCAGGAGCGACTTCTGAGCGAATAGCCAGGAGTAACCCCTGAGCGTCACCAGGTGTGGCCCAAAAACCAAAAAAAAAAAAAAAAAGTGTTAAGAAAGAACCAGAACTTTTCAGAAAATAACAGCTTAGAAATGAATTGGTCACACAAGATAAGAGCTCTAACCATTTGGGTTTCCAATCAAGGACCAAATAGTTTTCTTCTCTAATTACATAAGTGAGCAGGAATTCACTGTCTGAGATGACTTTCTATTGGAAACCTGATATTTGCTATCTTCAAAGACTGGAGCAAATAAGGCTTGTGGTATTTATGTTGCACTACAGTAACAGCAGAAATAATTATTAAAACGACAGAGGTGGTGTCAGAGAGATAGTACCATGGGCAGGCTTTTACCATGCATATGACCAATCCCTGACACAGTACATGGTCCTCAAACACTATTAAGTATGATCCCTGAAAACATAGCCAGTGGTAATACCTTAGCATAGCCAAGTGTGGCCCGACAAGTAAACAATAACAGAGGCCAGCTTGTGAAAATGAATTGATAGAGTTAAGGTGACTTTCATTAATTTTCATGTCAACAAGAACAAAGTGACAACTAGATGACTTGACCAGGATGGATCTATGGTGATAGCTAAGAGCATATGTTATATCTAAAACTTATGAAGATAAGTAGTCAAGTACAGTGTTTCTTGATGTGTGGAACTAGCAAATAAAAGGACAGCTGGCAAGTAAAGTTGAAATCAGCTGCTGCAATGAAAAATCATGAGTCTTCATTAAATTTCAGATCTAATCCAGTTTTTTTGATTTGGGGTATTTATTTGAAGTCAGACTTAAATCCTTTGATTATGAGTATATTTAACAAAGAATTGTAAGTATAAATGACAATATTTTATTCTACCAGGATTTACTCCAATAGAACTATGGTCATTTCTACACTGGAGAAAGAAATTTTGATACTATAATATTAATACTGAGACTCCAAACCCAAGCCTAGTTCTCTATCTAGAATATAAGCTTGTAGAGTTTTAGTGATAGAGACCTGACCCCTGTGAAAATTATTTGTATTCAATGGTTATGTGAATCTACTTAGTGTTATTAGTTTTTGCATGGTTGATGATTGGAAAGGATGTATTTTGAAGGTTAGAGAAATTTGAAGTTTTTTTTTTTCCAATCTCTCTAGTTTGAATTATTGTACTGAGGGTTAATATAAGATCAATAGGTTCAATATATGGAATTATGATCCCCTATATTCTGATATCCAAAATGAATTCTGCAGCATATTATAACTTCACTCATTTTTTGACATTTGATCATGAAATTAGGTTTGGCAAATATGTTCTTTCCTTTGTTTTCTTTTGATTTTTGGGCCACATCAGCAGTGCACAAGGGTTACTCTTGACTTTGCTCTCAGAAATCATTCATGGCAAGCTTGGGATATCATTTGAGATTCTGGGGTCGAACTACGGTCAGCTATGTGTAAGGCGAATGTTCCATCCATGTACTATTGCTCTGGCCTCATTGCTTTTATCAGTGGAAGAGTTTCTAAGCAGTTCTCAAGAAGCCTGGGGCCCTTGTGATCTTGTCCAGCAAAGATGTTATTAATTGCAAGGGTCAAAAAATACCATTTTTGTTTGTCTGTTTGTTTCTTTTTTGCTCACGGTGCTTGGTTTATCAGGCACTATGTAATGCCATAGTCCAGGTATACTGATAATGATGATCATGGGACTTTCTAGATGAGTCGAATGATATTCACTGCAATGTGGTGCTGTGAATAAGTCCTGTGTAAGGTATATGTCAGGTACCTAACTGCTATACTATCTCCCAGTTCCAATAATAATGGTTAAAGATGCAATTTTATTTTTTGGTTAGAAAGATATGGAAATAAATACTCATTTATGAGTAAAATGAGTCATTTGCTTCAAGTTATTTTAATTTTGTTCTTTAATAGTGAGATTAAAAGTGTCTTTCTAATATAGATCAGTTTCAGAATATCATATTTGTTCACTACACAATAATAGCAGATAATCACATATATTAATTAAGAATAGATTTATATATTTATTATATAAATTTATATTCATTTATATATTATAAATATTTATGTTATAGTTATTATATATTATAAATTTTATATAGATATAATTTATAAAATATCTAAAATATTCAGAAACTTTCCATACTAGTAGTTTTTTTTATTATTCTTGGAGTTAAATATCAAGCAGACAAAATTACTAAGGAAATACAAGACTATAAGACTATAAGTTGGGGCCCGGGAGATAGCATGGAGGTAAGGCATTTGCCTTTCATGAAAAAGGTCATCGGTTCGAATCCCGATGCCCCATATGGTCCCCCGTGCCTGCCAGGAGCAATTTCTGAGCATGGAGCCAGGAGTAACGCCTGAGCGCTGCCGGGTGTGACCCCCAAAAAAACAGAAAAAAAAAGACTATAAGTTAAAACTATCTATAAATGGGGAAATCAACAATACCAAGTTATATCTTAGAAATTTTAAGAAATTATCAAAAAGGGGCCAGAGAGATAGATGGAGGTAAGGTGTTTGCCTTGCATGCAGAAGGTCGGAAGTAAGGTGTTTGCCTTGCATGCAGAAGGTCGGTGGTTCGAATCCCGGCATCCCATATGGTCCACAGAGCCTGTCAGGAGCAATTTCTGAGCATAGAGCCAAGAGTAATCTCTAAGCGCTGCTGGGTGTGACCCAAAATTGAAAAAAAAACAAAACAAGATAAAGCATATTAGGTATAAGAAAAACACTTTTATAAAGTTATAAAATATAACAATTTTATTGAAGAAAAGTAGTTTTACATAGAGAAATATGAACAGAGAGAGTCAGTGAAAGAAAATGAAACTACACTCTCAGGTTGAGAGAATGTGAGAATCTAAGATAGAGAATTGTCACTTTTATCGTTTGACGGTTGTTTAATATATTAGCAAAGTAGAAAAAATTTTAGAAACATAAAAGCATTATATTATTTATGAAAGAAGGAAATATACCTTATAATCTTATTATTATTAAACTTGGTAAATTTTTTTTTGTTTTGTTTTTGGGTCACACCCGGCAGTGCTCAGAGGTTATTCTTGGCTCTACGCTCAGAAATCGTTCCTAGCAGGCCGGGGGACCACGTGGGATGCCAGGATTCAAACCACCGGCCTTCTGCATGCAAGGCAAACACTTTACCTTCATGCTAACTCTCCAGCCCCTAAACTTGGTAAATTTTTAACTTTTCTAAAATAAAGACCAAAGTTAGTTCACTCTACCAAATAATAAAATAAAAATCTTTTGAGGGAGCCGGGAGGTGGCGCAGGAGGTAAGGTGCCTGCTGCCTTGCCTAGGACGGACCACGGTTCGATTTCCCCGGTTCCCATATGGTCCCCCGTGCCTGCCAGGAGCGACTTCTGAGCGCATAGCCAGGAGTAACCCCTGAGCGTCACTGGGTGTGGCCCAAAAAACAAACAAACAAAAAAAATCTTTTGAGAAATAATAAGGCAAACTACTTTTTAGTTCCAGTATAATGTCAGTTTAATTAAATAAAATTAGTAAGATAAAGAAAGTATTTGTACAAAGTATTATAATGGTTATTGAAAATCATAATGATTGAAAATTCTAAATATTAACATTCTAGTTCATTAATTAAAACTAAATAATACATAATAATTATATTTGTTATAATATAGAAATACAGAACCATTTTGTTCAATAGTTCAGTATATTGCTAAGTATAATAATAGAAAAATATATTTGCTCTTGGTAATAGATTTAGTAGGAAAACTGTAATTACATATAATAAAACACACAATTAAATAGAAAAATAGAAAGAATTATGTTGATATAATAAGGAACATCTAAATTAGCTGCAAAATATACTTATTCAAATATTAAAATGTTAAAATTATCCACAATACATATAGTATTGAAGTTGTCTGCTTCATATTACATTTATACTTTCAGCAAGAATAACTGTAGTATATTGGATATTTGTAGTTCACCCCCAAAATGAATTTACCTATATAGAAATTCAGAAAGTTTCTTGAAAATAGTCATTACTAATATAATTATTTTATATCTTTGGATATAATTTCTTCCAAATTTAGCTTGGATTCTAAGTATAATGACTAGTGTATTTAGAAACAAAATATTATTTGGATTCAGAAAAACACAGAAAAAAGAAAACAGCCAAGTGAAGTTGAAGATAGAATCAGTTATTCCATCACAAATTCACTAACACCAGGAGTTACCAAAAGTTGGAAAAGGTAAGAAAATATCCTCTTTTATTTTTTTTATTGTTGTTGTTTTTTGGGCCACACTATGTGATGATCAGGGGTTATGTTTGACTTTGGGGTCAGAAATCACACAGAGGTAGAGAGAAAGGCATTCTCATTCACTGCTCGTGGGTATGTCGACTGTTATAGCCATTTTTGGAAAACAATATGGCATTATTCAGAAAACTAGAAGTTGTGCTTTTGTTTTACACTGCCAAAATTCTTTTTGAAGTACAACATAGGGGCCCGAAATACACTGCAGTAAAGGCATCTGTGCTCCAGTGTTCATTGCAACCCATATGTTCAAGAAGATATGAGTGGATAAAGAAACTACAGTTTAGGGAGGGAGGAAGGAATGAAAGGAGGGAAGAACAATAAAGAAAGGGAGGAATAGAGGAAGGAAGGAAGAGAGAAAGGGAGGGAGGAAGGAAGGAAAAAAGAAAGGAGGTAGGGAGGAAGGAAGGAAGGATGGGAAGGAGGGAGGCAGGAAGGGAGGAAGTAAGGGAAGGAGGGAAGAGGAAAGGAAGAGGAAAGAGGAAGAAATGGAAGATAGAAAATAAAAGTGAAAGGGAGAAAAGAGAAAGAGAAAAAGAAAGACAAAAGTGTAAAGGATAGAAGAAAGATTGAATAATGAATGAAAGAATGAATGAGAGAAAGAAAGGAAGAAAAAAGAGAGGAAGGAAGAAATCACAATTAAGCTTTTTATAAACCTTAAGGTGGTGGGAATGCCCCTCATTCATTGTCACTATGTACCATAAATGATGAAGTGAAAGATTTGTAATGCACTTTGGCCACAATAAAAATTAAAAAAAAATTATCTTAAAGAACCAATATAAGATTAAAATATTTGAGATATTTCATGTGTAAAAGAATATATTTTTATTTAATTTTTTGTTTGCTTGTTTGTATGGGGGCTATACTCAGTGATGCTCAGGGGTTACATGTGGCTATGTGATCAGAAATTACTCCTGGCTTATGGGACCATAAGGGACCCTGAGGATCAAACTGAGGTCTGTCCTGGGACAGTAGCGTGCAAGGAAAATGCACTACTTCTGTGCTATCACTCTGGTCTCTAAAGGTATATATTTTTTAAAAGTTAGGCAAAGGGATTTGATTATCAAAACATCTCGTTTGAGGTCATTCTTGTGTGTGACACTAGTGAGAATTGCCAGCATCAACATTTTCTATTGATCATAAGTCCTTAAACAATATACGAATATTCTAATCACACATAGGTGCAGAAACAAAGAGCTTCTCAATAATGTTTAGATAATAATAGGTTATAGAGATGGGAAATAAAATTTGCATTTCGTACCATTCATTAGTAATAAGTTCCAGTAGGCTGGCATTTAGAATGGTACAATAAGTTTCAAAGAAATGTCTATGAATTGCAAGGAAAGCTTTCTTAAAGGAAGAAAACACACAAGCCCATGAGCCAGAGTACACTTGGCATATTAAGCCTTAATCTCTAAATTAAAAGGACTCTTAAATTTAGTCAATATGTCAGATGTCAAAAGAAACTATATCAGGATGGCAAATGTTAGTATGTATTCAACATACATGTAAAGTACTTGAACTCAAGTAACAAAATATAAAAATCACTGAATCTTGGTCAATTTCTTGTGGTATATAAGAAAACATACTTAGTAATCAATGCCCAAAGACAAGAAATTAAATAGAAATGAAGGATGGGAAAATAGATTCTTATTGGGAAGTTTGCCATTGCAGAAGGAGGGGCATAGACCAGAGAAGGAACCACTTTGAACTGGTTTGCGTTCTAACAAAAAGAAAAATGGCATGCTTGGTATCCTATCATTATTAGTATTGCAAATCACAATGTCTTAAAAGAAGGATAAAGAAGAAAAGTTTTTGCCAGAATGGTGGAGGGAGGGAAACTGGGGACATTTGTTAAAGAAAATGGACCCTGGTGATGCAATTGGTACTTGAACATTTACTCTGGAATGATTTTCTAACTTTACAATGATTCAATAAATTAAAAAGAATTAAACCATGGGCCTTTGAGATAATATAAGCATTAGGGCACTTGTCTTCTGTGTAGCACTGGGTTGTATTTCTTGCACCACATATGGTCCTCAAATACTGATGTGAGTGATCCCTAAATACAGAGCCAGGAGTTAAATCCTGGGTACAGCCAAATGTCATTCTCCAAACAGAACAAAAGTTAAAGATTAAAAACAACATTGTGACTCTAATGTGATCTTCTTTCACTCCATACTAATTGGCATAAATTAAGATAGCATCAATATCGCACATAAATTGCTGTCATAAAAATGGAATTTGATATACTCCATTTAAAAGCTAAATTTTTTTATTGCATAGTACATAGAAAATGACGTCATTTTTATACCAAATGGTATTTGGTTTTATTTTGTTCACACACATTAAATAATTCTGGTATATTAACAGGATATTGAAAATCTATCTGCCTGGAGTTAGCATCTGACCCCATATATCAGTCCAAAAAGACTAATACTCCAAATTTAACCTTAGCCTACTATATACCCTTTAGGTTCCAATAAAAATTTAAGTTCAAAATCTATATTTTGTACCATAGCATGCAAATCAAAGTCTACCATATTCTTTTCTTTGGCTAGATTAATTTATTATGGCCTTCACAAAACTCAATAAAACAGTGTGCTACAGAAACCTGACTGCAGAGCTGACAACTGAGAATGACTAAGTGGTTGGACAACCGAGTATTCCTGGAGCCTTGAGTTGGTCTTATGCCAAGGTGCTTTGAGGGTAAGATGTCCCTGGTTTTTAGGCCAAAATGGTTATCTCCAATTTCTTCCATATTTTGCTGTGCCTATGCAAACAACAATTGCCACACACACATTTTTTAATGTATTTCCCATCTCTGGAGAAAAAAAAGGGAGCATACTAAAACTTCAGCCTTTGCATTAATGACTTCATAGCTGATACAATTAAGTTTCACAAATATAACTACTAATGAATACTCTTCCCTTCTTCCACTTTTTTTAATTCTCTGTTCTCTTTCTATTTCTTAATAACTTTGCTATCTGTCATCCCGAAACAAATGTATTATGAGCATTTACGTCAACAGTGTGATACATTATCTTTAAATAAATAATTCAAATAAATGTAATTTACATAAAAAAGTGTGCTTACTAGAACTTTATGCTCTTTGTAATAAATTATCAGCTCATTACAAAGAACATTAAAGAATTAAAACAGAATGTGACAGATAAATATTTTATAATTTCAAACTTTATTTATTAAGATTTGGATTTTTGTTTTGGGAGAGTCACACATGGTAGTTGCTCAGTTCTTGCAACTATCCCTGTTCTCTGTCTCTGTGGTGGACTAAGGGGATCATAAGAAGTGCTAGGGATCAAACCATGGTTGGCAGCATACAAGGCAAATGCCCTACTTACTGTACTATTGCTTCAGCTGCTGAAACTTGTTTTGGACCCAAAGAATTACTATCTGGAGAAGGTCTACAGTTATCTGAGGAGGATACATATTCCCTTCTTGGTGACTGATACTCCATAGATTTTGTTTTCTTATTAATGATTATAGTGTAGGTGACATATTTACAATAGTGTTAAGATTGGTTGTTCTAATACTTACTGCTGCTACATCTCACCACAACCAAAGAGATCATGACTCTCTATGAATGCCCTGGATGTTATTTCCAATATACTTCATCATCCCACCATATTTCCCTCACCCTGCTTTGTTATTAAGTTTTGTAATATAGGACCAAGGGTTTGTTATCATTCTTTTAGACTGTCTATTCTCTCAATTTGTTATCCCATCCAGGTACTAACCAGGTTCCCTCCTGTTCAGCTTCTGACATCAGGTAAGTTTTTTAATATAATTTTATTTTAATCATAGTGGCTTACATATTGCTGGGAATCATATTTTAGGTACATATTAACATAAAATCAGGGAATTCCCATCACCAAATTGTCCTCCCTCCACCTCCGTTCCCGTCCTACTTCGCATATTCCTCTTCCCTAACCCCGGGGCTGATAGAGTAAGTGGTCCCCTCGACATCAGATAAGTTTTAACACATTCAGCCTGGTATAGCTATAGACTACACTCATTTTGTTTCTGTTTATATCACAAATAAACAAGGTCATCTGGTATCTGTCCCCACCCCAATTATGTGTCTTATTTCATATCTCTCAGTTATATCCAAGTTGTCAAAAACTACAGAATTAATCCTTTATTTTTTCTATTGTATTCTTTATGATTTTAGGATCATACCTGGAAATTTTCAGTGCTTGCTCTTGGCTATACCATCAGGGTTAGTCCCTGACATGGAGCTTAGGAGGCCATATCAGGTGTTTGGACTCAAACCTGGGTTGGCTGCATGCCAAGCAGAAGCCCTACACTCTGTAGTATTGCTCTAGTTCAATTAGTGTTTCATTGCATATATATATATATATATATATATATATATATATCACATCTTCTTTATACAGTCATTGATTCTTGGACATTTGGTGTGTTTCTATATACTGACTATTGTACTTGATGCTGCAAAGAACACAGGTATGCATACATATTTCTGTTTTGTGTTTGAGAGATGATTGCTAAAATGATGATTGATGGGTCATATGAACATACCTATTTTTGAGAAATCTTCGTACAATTTTTCACAAAAACTAAATAGATTTCATTCTCACAAATAATGAATGAGAATACTTTTTAAACTTCTTCTTCTCAATACTAGTTTACAGTCTTTTTTTTATAAGCTATTATTTTCTAATGGAGAGAATACAAATATGTTTATATATTGACAGTGATTCAGTGGGAAAAAAGCATTAAAAGAGTTAAAAATAAGAGAAAGAATGGGTATAATTCATGGCACAAATATTCAAGGAGGTGAGTGAGAACATAAAATTTAGTATAACAAATGTGTCCATTTTGTAGAAGAAGAGATAGGCATTTTTCTTCATAATGGAAGACAGTGAGTATAGAGTAAATATATAATGCCAATGTTGGTTCTTTTGTAAAGGTAGAATATATTGACTGTGTAGTATTCAAATAGGTTTTATATAGGAAATTATAAAATTATAAGCTTTAAGAGTTCAAATATCTAATGCAAATAAAATCTCTAAGATTTTAATTTATTTATTTTGAGGAGCAGCAGGAATTTTCTGTGGTAAAACATTAACTATTTGAAGATCATAAAACTGTATTTCTCTTTTAGATACAATGTGTTATGTAATCTATATAATTTTTAGGAAACCCAAATAGTGCTTTATATATTCATACTCTTTTAGGTTTCTCTAAAAGAATAAATAAATAACAGTTTATATAGTTTTAAAGATGCACTTTAATCTTGTCCCAATAACCTTGAAAGATCATATTTACCCTTTCTGTTAAAAGTTCAAAATCCCATTGTTATTATGTGCAGTTTTAAGTTAACAGTCATATAGAAAAATGAGATGGGAATGTCTCTTCAAAGGTGTGCTAAATGATAATTATTTATAATAAAATTTCAAACTTATTCTAAAGACAACAAAGAAATTATAGTGATAATAATTGAGATTATTAACCCAATTTGTTGTCAATATATATAAGAAAATATATATGCAATGTTTCTAATTTTTATATCTTCCTAGAAACCAGGGAGATAACATTAATTTTTTCCTGGTTTAACTAAGAAAAATTATTCATAAGAGTACTGAGATGCATGATGCTGAGCTAACTATTGGAAGAATGAAGATTTACAGCATATAAAATTCCATAACCAATCTGGAAAGACAGCTTAAATGTATTATTGGGTAATTCCTCATAATGTCAAAGATAATGTCTTCCATGAATGTATTATCTGTGTGATCATAAATACCTGATGAGACTTATCTGGGTATGGCTGAGTAGGATATATCCTGGTTAGGGGTCTCAGAAGTTTATTAATTTAGTGGACAGAGAGATATCTTAGCTAATTCCCTTTTGTTATTGTTGATGTCAGATTTCAAACTTCTGAGTCCTTCGCCAAATTTTCTCTTTGATAGTAGGTATCTAAAAGCATCAATCATGAGTAGGCTTTAAATATGCTACAATTAATACCAGTTATTTAAATTGGTTTTGAGGACATACTTGAAGATTGAACATCATGAAACATGCAAAGAGTCATGAAAAATGTGGTGGGACTTCATAGCTCAAGAGTAACTTCCATGGTGTTCCTGAGCTGATAGGATAGGAAATGAGATTTTTTAAAAAAGATTATATAAAGAGTGTATACTTTTTGCCCTGTATGAACTACAATTATCATGAAAGAATAGCTTTTAATAATGTAAAAATAGAGTTCAACTGAAAAATAATTTTTCAACAATAATAATGAAGATGTGATGACAAATAAATAATATTATCTCTATTATTTCAAAAATAAATAATAATAGAACTGATGTTAAATTTTTTCTAGTTAAATATTCTACTTTAAATTTCATTGCTTCTGTTATAGGCCCTTAATTATATAATTATTTAAAGTGATTTTTCCATCATAGTATAGTAATGTGATCATTTTAATTATTCTAGATTTTTAAATTAGCATTTCATAGAAATTTAGCGATGAAATGGACCTTTGAGATAATATTTTCCAAAGTGCAAAATCATCATTTGCCTTTTTTTCCTGGCAAAGATTCAATTAACATCAGATGTTCTCTTTTTCAACTGCTTGATAACTTTACTATCATAGTTAGAAAGTAATTTTAATGGAATAGCCAGCAATTCTATACCTTATCAGGTATGACCACATGAAATTTTTACTTTACTCCTTTATACATCCCAATTTGTTTCAAATAATATTATTCAGGAATAGCCAGAGGGAAGAGATGTGTTGGTGAAGTTATTTAAAAAAAGAGGGGGATTGGGCATCTATGGGTATATTCTTTCTAAACTTTCACATGTTCACCAACTTTAAATATTTTCCCTATTTTGGGGCTTATATGGAGGTTTTTGTGTTTAAGCATGATTCACTGAGTCATTGGCCTTTGACCAAATTCTCTAACTCTTCTTTCCTCACTGGAGATCCAGGGTAGAGTTTGAAATTCTAACCCACTAATGCCATACCCCCTCAGGTATTTTTATTGAGGTCATGGTTTACAACAATTTCCATATTATTGTTTTGTGCTTGCAATGTTGCAACACCATGAGAGATTTTTTTAAAGCATAATTTTATTTCTACCTTAATCAGGTATGTGTTGACAAATTCAAGAGATATTGTCTACTTAACTTTATTTGATAGTAAGCATAATCTTTTGTTCATAATATCCAGCTCTTCATTTCTGTTCCAGAATAGAAGCAATAACTCCTCTCACTGGGCTCCACTTTTTTTTTCAGATCTAATTAATACCCATATATCAATTCTCACTTCCTTACCATGGTCTTACTAGACACTTTGTGATTTCTTCACCTACAAGGCAAAAATTCTGTCCAACCGGGACACTGTTAAATCCTTAAATGCTGTGTGAGACATTTTGAAGTTTCTGTTTAAAACTCGATACTAATGACTTCTAATTGTTAAATGACTTTTCCAATAAAGTTTGAAGTCAGTAATTTAAGTCTTCCTAGGTCTGCTATAGTCAGAAATCAACAGCTGTTTCAGTGGTTTAAATAATGCAGGAAGAAAGAAGTTTATTTTTGAGTGGAAAAAAATCAGTCTTCAACATCTAAATATATACTGCTACTACTTTGATAATAAGGTCAAAATTTTGTATTATACATATTTTGTACCACAGAATTTGAGTGGAAAAATGTGTTTTGTTTTGGTTTTTGGCTATACCCATTGATACTCAGGGTTTAATACTGGCACTATAGTCAGGAATTACTCCTCTCAGTATTTGGGAAACTATCCTTAAATTGCAAATCTAACTCATGTGCAAGGCAAGAACTATACCCACTGTACTATGGCTGTACTTTTAATGTGCTAAAAGCCCAGTGTTTTAAGATTGTTTTTATAGTTAATTTTGATAAGTGATACTAATCATAGCCACTTAACCTATTCTTAACACCTTTGAAAAGTCTAAGAAGTGGACAGAAACTCTGATTAAAAACTTACTATTTTAAGACAATTCTATAATGTTTCACAAATGGGGGAACTTGAAACTAGAGGTTGATAGACTTCCTTAAGGTTACAAAGAAAAATACCTTATATTAGAATTCCTCTGTTAAAATGTTTCAATATTATTTTTATAATTATACTTCACCTGTCTATGTTTCCCCATGAATTATAAATTCTAGGTCAGGATTTCATGGATTAAGCCAAATCTGGCATGTCAAAAATGTTTGATCAGTTGATCTAGAAAACAAGCCTCTTTTAATTATGGGCTGAAGAAATAGCTTCATGAAATGAGCAATGCTTTTTTCAGAAAAACCTGTGTTAAATTCCTATTATTTCATGGTCCCTTAAACACCACCAGGAACCACCTATGAGCACAGGCTGGTAGCCTTTGAGCACCTTAGGTGTGGCCCAAAACAAACAAACAGGATTAACATACTTAATTTATTAACTGTATCACATAGAGTAGTTAGGTAGATTCTTTGGAATGTATAAGCCACATATATTTATGGTTCTAAGAAATTTTCATTGGAAAAACGACTATTTTCATAGTGCGAGGATCTTTGTGCATGATGGTAATTCTAATTTTACAGGAAAGAATTAACATAGTAGGCCTGACATCCTCAGATGTCATATATCTGACATATATATGTCCTGTTTATAAGATTACTACCCATGGCATAGAAGGTGGATAAGATGAAAAGTAACTCAAACTAAAGTTATGTAACTGGTGAGACAAGGGGCAATTAATTTCTCACCTCATTAAGTCCAAATTCCCAGAAAGAGTTTTTAATTAAGTATTTCATAAAAAAAAATGCACAAACATGGGGCCGGGCGGTGGCTCTGGAGATAAGGTACCTGCGCTAACCTAGGACGGACCACGGTTCAATCCCCCGGTTCCCCATATGGTCCCCCGTGCCTGCCAGGAGCGACTTCTGAGCGAATAACCAGGAGTAACCCCTGAGCGTCACCGGGTGTGGCCCAAAAACCAAAAAAAAAAAAAATGCACAAACATAGAAATGTGAAATCTGAAAATAAAGAGTAATACTATTGTCAGAAATGATATATCTAGAGAAATTTGAAATTTTTCTCTTAAGGTACCTTTACTAACAGGAACTTTTTTTTTTTGGGGGGTCACACCCGGCAGTGCTCAGGGGTTACTCCTGGCTCCACACTCAGAAATTGCTCCTGGCAGGCACGGGGGACCATATGGGGCACCGGGATTCGAACCGATGACCTTTTGCATGTAAGGCAAATGCCTTACCTCCATGCTATCTCCCAGGCCCACAAACAGGAACTTTTTAGTACTGAAATATAAGATAGAAACTTAATGATGCAATTTTTGTTAAAACCAGTGGTAAAGGGGCCCGGGAGATAGCATGGAGG
>PVKC010012783.1:0-23482 GCA_004027635.1 Crocidura indochinensis
AGAAGAAATCAATGATAACACAATAATTATGGGAGACCTCAACATGGCCCTATCAACAGTTGATAGGTCAACCAGACTGAAACCCAACAAAAACATACTAGTCCTGAAAAGAGAAATGGAAGAAAGAGAACTAGTAGATGTATATAGGACACTCCATCCCCAAAAACCTGGATACACATTCTTCTCCAATGTACATGAGCCATTCTCCAGGATAGACTACATGCAGACACATAAAACATACCTCCATAAAATCAAGAGATAGAAATCTTGCAAGCTACCTTTGCCGACCACAAGGCTCTGAAATTAGATGTGAACTACAAAGCCACACAGAAGAAAAACATTAACAACAGGAAATTAAACACCCTGCTACTAAACAACCAGTGCATTCGAGATGAAATCAAAAAGGAAATCAAAACTTTCCTGGAAACAAATGATAATGAAGATACAACCCCCAGAATCTATGGGACACAGCAAAAGCAGTCCTGAGAGGAAAATTTATAGCTCTACAAGCACACATCAGGAAGGAAGAAGGGGTATACCTGAATAACTTAATGATGCAACTCAAAAAAATTAGAAAATGGCCAACAAAAGGAACCAAAAATAGGGAGATAGAAGGAAATAACAAAGCTGAAAGCAGAACTTAATGAAGTGGAAAACCGAAAATCAATTCGAAAGATCAACGAAAGCAGAAGTTGGTTCTTTGAAATAGTACATTTTTAAATAAGTGAGGAATCAAAAAGAAAATCACAAAGGGAGTAGAAAATAGCTTGAAGGATGAAACAGATATGCAGCTAAAGCAATACTAAGAGGAAATTTTATGGTATTAATTATCCTTTTATTTTTATTGAAACCATTGAATTACAAGTCCTTCATCATTGAATTTCAGGTATACAGTGACAGTGAATTAGGGCCATTCCGACCACCAGTTAATGGAATTGACAAAAGAGGCTAAATCAATGAAGGCAAGCTTGTTTCATTGGGAAAAAAATCAAAGTTGGTCATTTTAAAACTAAACTGTAAGGAGAGAACTCACAAATTAGTTTATCATAGATAAAATAGAAGCATCACTAAAAATCCTAAGTATATTAAAAGAAAATAATGAACTATTATGAACAGCTCTATGATAATAAATTTTCTAACTTATATGCAATAGGAATCATGCTCAAATTTGGAGGTCAGCATTACTCTGATATTAAAACTAGAAAAAGTCAATTAAAAGAGAGAAAACTACAGACCAGTCCGTATCCTCACAAATATAGTTTCAGAAGGTCTTAAAGTACTAAAAAGAGTTACAGATGTGGAAAAGTTGTATTGTGACCTAGTAGAACTTAACCTAGGAATGCAAGGTTGGTTCAGTATTTAAACATCAGTTATTGAAAATTGTTTTGATTAATAGATTTTGATTTTCAAAATGATTAATAGTGTATCAACAGATTTTAAAAGCTATTAATAGATTATCACTATTAAGATTATACAGAAGATCATTTGCTAAAATTCATCTATTTGTCATGGAAACTTCCTATAGACATAAAGGACTTTCCCCTTTCTAATTAACACATATATCAAAGCACCTTTAATTGATGTCATCTATTCCTATTTGAGAATAAATACTTTCTCCTCAAGATAAGAAGCAGATGGATGTTTATTCTCATCAATTCTCCTCATCAGTATTATACTGGGAGCGCTTATTTTGATAATAGGATTGATAATAGATTGAGGGCAAGTGGCTCAGTAGTATTTTGAATATATGAGGCCCTGAGTTAAATTAGAGGCTACATGGTCCTTGAGCACCATGGAATGAAAACCTAAATGAAACAACACAAAGATATTGATTAATTCATAATACATAAAACTGTCTTAAAATTTATATTTCATTTTAAGGTAATATGTTGACAATAGCATTACTATTTATGATCTTGATGCACACTGCAACATGGATGATTATATGAAGAGAATTCCAAAGACTTCACACAAAAAACTGTGAGAACTAACAAATAAGCTAGACAAGTATAAGATAAATTGCCAGTTGTAATATGAAGTGGTTACCAGTACGAGCATTGATATGTTATTTATCTGTATCCACAATTATTTTCTTATTCAGCACTCCATTCCGCACTTAATAAATTAAGCTATGTTTCTAAACACAAGAAAATCTGAATGTTAATGTCAAAGCACTTAGCAATTATATTTATAATCATCTAAAATTTAAGCAACTCAAATATTCATTGGGAGATAAATGAAGGAAGAAGTGGTGGTACATTCATAAAGAAGACTAGGGTTAAATAGTAGAAAGGAGTAAATTATAGGTACAGAAAAGGTAAATCTCAGGAACATTATTGAAAATAAAAGATGACAATCTCTAAGAGCTATCTAGTGATGTGGAAAAGTCGGAGCTATAAAATCAGAAAATATATCAGCAAATTCCAGGACGTGTGGTCATACAGACAACAGAGGATTTTGAAGAGAAGTGAATTATCAGTTCTAGTCCTACAGTCTAGCACCAGTGAGCCATATAAGGCCCCTTTAAAACAGTTAAAGGGGTCCATCCTTTTAAATAAGACATCACTCGGTTCAATAAGATCCTAATCATGATTGGCTGCTGAGTCTATAAAACCCTCCGCAGGGTTGGCAGTTGAGAGAGTTGAAGGGTTGGCAGTTGGAAGAGACAGTTGAATAGTCCCAAACCCAGCTCAGCTCTCTTTAACTCTTTATCTCTTTCCTGGCCTAGAGGTTTGTCATAGGCCCCCAAGACTATGATGCTTGACAGAATCTTGCATGCAAGGCCCTGTGGACTCCAGCAATATGGGCCTATCTCTGGCAGTTAGAATCTGATAGGTGGCACCTGGACTGTTAGGACCGTTGATAAACAGAATCATTTGAAGTCTTAGTAGGTATGTTTGACTGGCTATCCATGATATTTCAGTGGGCTCAGACATAGTTTCCATCTTATGTTCATGAATTTGCATAGCGAGCACTCCATCTTATGTAAGGCCCTTATCCCAATCTGTATTACATAATCTTGGTCTCCTAAATTATCAATGATATAGCTCTGAAGGAAATAATTATCTATTCAACAATAATAGTAATGATAATTTGGATATTTATCTCCAGTTTATGTTGAATAAATATAACAAAACGAAAACTGATTCACAGATAAGCAACACTTCGTCAGCCCCTCTCAAGACCACTCCACCAGTTAAAAAACCAACACAAACATAATAGCCACTGTCACTCTTGCAAGACCTATTCTAAAACCCAGAAAGGCCTGCTGTCCAAAAATGCCTACTCTTGTATCCAAAGAATCGAATCAGGGGAAGAATTCTGCTAAACTGGCACAAGAACAAGGGAGAGGAATGTTCCTGGTAGAGTCCAGTTTACAATCTATGAATAAGGGAAGTCCAGACACAATAATTACCATGAAAAAGGATATCCAGGTAACACCAGTATCGCATTTCCCAGATCTGAGATAAACCACAATACTACAGAGGATGAGCCTCTGGGTACCTGCTCAGAGTCAGAATCAGAACTAATTAATCTAGCCCTGAGAGGTCAACAGAAATAGACCCTGTGAACTACCAACCTACCAAGGATTAAAAATAAATCCCCTGAGTAGTTTTTAAAAAGCCTGCACAGCACAGGGACCAACATCTTCATACTGCTCTAAGTATTTGTCAGGATGGAGCAAAAACTCACTTTGGATCCCACAGGACTTTCAGACAGTGGAGTTTGCCTGAGCCCATCCCAATACCTGCGATGACGAATGTGGCTAGGTGATGAGGCAAAAGCTAAGTTATTCAACTTGGGAAAATCTAGCAGCAGGCTATCTGGAAACAATATCACCTTTGATATGCTGGTAGTGCATCAGGCACTCTTGAAATTCATTTGGAACAATAAACATCCTAGAATAGTGAAAGCAATCATTGAGAAAAAGAACATGGGAGGAATTACTTTTCCCAATTTTAAACTTTATTACAAAGCAATAGTTATCAAAACAGCATGGTATTGGAATAAGAATAGGCCCTCAGATCAGTGGAATAGGCTTGAATACTCAGAAAATGTTCCCCAGATATACAGTCACCTAATTTTTGATAAAGGAGCAAGAAATCCTAAATGGAGCAAAGAAAGTCTCTTCAACAAGTGGTGTTGGCACAACTGGCTAGCCACTTGCAAAAAATTGAACTTAGACCCCCAGCTAACATCATGTACCAAGATAAAATCCAAATGGATGAAAGGCCTTGATATCAGACCCGAAACCATAAGATACATAGAACAACACGTAGGAAAAACACTCCAGGATATTGAGACTACAGGCATATTCAAGGAAGAAAATGCACTCTCCAAGCAGGTGAAAGCAGATACTAACAGATGGGAATATATTAAGCTGAGAAGCTTCTGCACCTCAAAGGAAATAGCTCCCAGGATACAAGAAACACCCACTGAGTGGGAGAAACTATTCACCCAATACCCATCAGATAAGGGGCTAAGCTCCAAAATATACAAGGCACTGACAGAACTCTACAAGAAAAAAACATCTAATCCCATCAAAAATTGGGGAGAAGAAGTGGACAGAAACTTTGAGAAAGAAGAAATACAAATGGACAAAAGACACATGAAAAAATGCTCCACATCACTAATCATCAGGGAGATGCAAATCAAAACAACTATGAGGTACCACCTCACACCACAGAGAATGGCACGCATCACAAAGAATGAGAACAAACAGTGTTGGCGGGGATGTGGAGAGAAAGGAACTCTTATCCACTGCTGGTGAGAATGGCGTGTAGTTCAACTTTTATGGAAAGCAATATGGAGATTCCTCCAGAAACTGGAAATCAACTCCCATACGATCCAGCTATACCACTCCTAGGAATATACCCTAGGAACACAAAAATACAAAAATCCCTTCCTTACACCTATATTCATAGCAGCACTATTTACCATAGCAAGACTCTGGAAACAACCAAGATGTCCTTCAACAGACAAATGGCTAAAGAAACTATGGTACATATACACAATGGAATATTATGCGGCTGTCAGAAGAGATGAAGTCATGAAATTTTCCTATACATGGATGTACATGGAATCTATCATGCTGAGTGAAATAAGTCAGAGAGAGAGAAAAACGCAGAATGGTATCACTCATCTATGGGTTTTAAGAAAAATGAAAGACATTCTTGCAATAATAATTATCAGACACAAAAGAGAAAAGAGCTGGAAGTTCCAGCTCACCTCATGAAGCTCACCTCAAAGAGTGATGAGTTTAGTTAGAGAAATAACTACACTTTGAACGGTCCTAAAAATGAGAACATATGAGGGAAAAGGAGAGCCTGTCTAGATTACAGGCGGGGGTTGGGTGGGGAGGAGGGAAATTTGGGACAATGGTGATGGGAACGTTGCACTGGTGATGGATGGTGGTCTTTACATGACTGAAACCCAAACACAATCATGTATGTAATCAAGGTGTTTAAATAAAATATATTAATTAAATAAATAAATAAAAGGACAGAACCCTTTTTCTTTTTTAAAGGGGCCTTATATGGCTCGCTGGTGCTGGACTGTAGGACTAGAATCAGTAAAATAACTCTCCAGTTCTTATAGTGAAAAAAAGCAACTTGTCATCCAGTTTTTCTATTAAAAACAAACAAAAAATAGTAAGTGATTTTTATGAACCTTTCAGTCTTTAAAGATCTGAATAGTCATAAACTTGTCAAAACAATGCCATTTTTAATATCTGCTCTGTGTTCTAACAGCAAAGCTAATTTCCATAGACAAGGCAAAACTAACTCAAACAGTTGGTGAAATGATAGAGTTTCTCAGTAGGAGACTTGACTGGAGGAATCTGTAACACCTGAATTGGCAACAACACATTATGCAAAATAAAAAGTTAATTGAATTGCTTAATCCTTAAGACATGCTACCTTTAAGGAGGACTGGGAATATTGAAAAAAAGTTGGTATATTTTGTTTTCAGAGTAGTTTGGTTCCAGCAGATGAGTACATACAGAATACAACGACAAGGCCTTTATCGTCTACTCCTTAATAGTAAATGCCTTCTTTTTAGGCTGGCACGTGGGTAGTATTTTCTGCTGTGCTTGCTTGGGCAAATGAGCTTGCTGCAAGTAAAGTGTGCACAAGAAAAGATTTTTTATTTTCCAGGTGTGAATGAACAATAATCTTGTAACAAGTAGCTGATAAAGATAAATCCTTTAGCATCAGATCCCTGGGAGCAGACATTTAAAAGAAAAGTGTTCTGTAAAGATGAAGATACCAACCAACTTGATTGAAAGTGCTTTTTTAAATAATTTTTATTGTGACCAAAATGAATAACGAATCTTTCACAGTAATATTTAATGTACATTGTGACAATGAATCAGGACTATTCCCATCACCAAGTTGTCCTCCGTCCACCCTTTTTCCCAGCATGTGTACCATATCTCCCTCCTTCCCCCCACCAGAATGCTATTGTAACTGTTGTGATTGTTCCCCTCTGTATATAGCTTGTTGTAGATAGAGTACCGATTCTGTTGTTGTTAACTTTGAATTTGGTGTTTAAGTCTGATCATTTTTCCCATCCAATGCTCATATGGCTCTTTGGTCCTGGTACCATTCATTTTTATTTTCCCTCTCAATTTATGAGGCAAAACAAGATAATTCAAGTTATGTGGTTCTGTTGGAAGAAGAGAGAAAAAAAACAAGAAAGAAGCAAAACATAAAAAACACAACAAACAATAAAAAATTAAAAAGAAAAGTTAGTAACTACCAAAAATGCTTCCAGCAACAAAAAAATTAGCAAATTATAACCACAGAGTGAAAAAGAGAGGAAAAAGGAAAACAAAAGAAAAAAGAAAAAATATAAAGGAGTGCTGGTGTGGTAGGGATTTGTGCTTCCTTCTCTCTTTTTTGGGATAGGCATATTTATTGGGGAAATTAGAAAGGGAATTCCCGTGGCCTAAGAGATTCAGGGTTTCTCCACCCTTGAAACATACTGCCATGGGAACAACTACTGACTCTGTACATGCTCATTATCACACCCCAAAGTCTTTTTATATAGAGTCTTTCATTATGGTTCCAGAAGTTCTGCTCAGTCTCAGTTGTCAGAATCAGACTTTTGGAATTAAAGATCTTGATTTTTGTACATGTCCTAGTCTGAAGCCTAGGCTAGGGTCTTAATGGTCCCAGAATAAGTTCTGCCTAGTCCTGGTTGTCAAAGTCAGTCTTCTGCTCTTGGTTTTTGTGCAGATCAAAGGACGACATGTCTTCTGATTTCATCTTAACATTAGGTGATGAGATAGGACAACATGCTCTAAGATAAAATTTTGCCATTTCCTTGTCAGGATATCATATCAAAACTGATGCAAGTTGGTGCCAGAGCGGTGTTAGAAATTTCCCAGGAGGACTTTGGTTCCTGGTGTTAATGCAGGGAACTATATCAGTTCTGGGGGTTGGGGTTGGACGATCACTGTCCAATCTCATAGAGTCTAAATTGGGTCCACATGACACATGTTCAGAATGGGGAGTTCCCTTGTATTATAAAAAATATGGGTTTTTTTTTTACCCTAGGAACACAAAATTAAAATACAAAAATCCCTTCCTTACACCTATATTCATTGCAGCACTAGTTACAATAGCCAGGTTCTGGAAACAACCAAGATACCCTTCAACGGATAAATGGCTAAAGAAACTGTGGTACATATACACATATACACAATGGAATATTATGAAGCCATCATGAAATTTTTCTATACATAGATGTACATGGAATCTATTATGATGAGTGAAATAAGTCAGAAGGAGAGAGATAGATGCAGAATAGTCTCACTCATCTATGGGTTTTAAGAAAAATAAGACATTCTTGCATAATTTGTAGAGACAAAAGAGAGGAGGGTTAGAAGTTCCAGCCCACTACATGAAGCTCACCACAAAGAGTAGTGAGTGCAGTTAGAGAAATAACTACATTGACAACTATCATAACAATGTGAAGGAGCGAGGGAAGTAGAAAGCCTGTCTCGAGCTCAAGAGGGGTGCAATGGGGAGGAGGGAGATTTGGAACATTGGTGATGGGATTGTTGCACTGATGAAGGGGGGTGTTCTTTACATTACTGAAACCCAACCACAATTATGTTTGTAATCAAAGTGTTTAAATAAAGATATTTTTAAAAGATGCAAAAAAGTATGGGTTTTTATCTTACAGCTCACATAGGTTGTTTTAAGGCAGGGGTCTCAAACTCAATTTACCTGGGGGCCGCAGGAGGCAAAGTCGGGGTGAGGCAGGGCCGCATAAGGGATTTCACTTCCCGAATATTCGCAATAAAAAATCGCATTAGTAAGGAAAAAAATCACAATGAATCGCATTAGACATTTGCATACCCCAAATGGAACTGTTCAGCGTATGAGAATGTTTAATGCGATTTTTTTCTTACTAATGTGATTTGTATTGTGATTATTCAGTAAGCGAATAATCGTGAATACTGCGATATTTGAAGGCCAGTCATTAGCCACAAAATGTTGTACAGAGGGTCGCCAATGACCCACGGGCTGCGAGTTTGAGATCCCTGTTTTAAGGTGTGTCTATGTTCTAGAATTTTATGTTTAATTTTTAAACATCTTCAATGAGGAGAGAATTTCTGTAGGTCCTGTTTTTCCTAACCAGCTCCCAGCACACACACCTCTGCAGCTCTCTTCTATTCCCACTCTAATAACTCCATTGAAGTGATTCTAATTAAAGTCCTAAATAACCATAGTATGTTCACATCCAGAGGTCTGATCTCTGTTTATAATGATATCAAAGGTATAATACAGTCATACATATAGAATATACTAGCAAATTATTCCTTAAGCTCCTGAAATACCACATATACCTGGTTTTCCTTCTTTTTGTTGTGTGATTCTTCTGATTCTTATATATCTAGGTGTTGGTTGCCTGATTGCTTATTCTAATGACTCTTTTCCTCATGTCCTCCAAGTTACCATAACTGTAAATATGATGGATCCACCAGTGGCTGCCTGAGGCAAATATCACAAGTTGACAGATCCAATACTCATTCCAAAACCTTTGGTTCATCTTTTGATGCTACAATATGTAAATCTCAAAATCTGTTTTCCTTATACCTACAGTGTAGACATGAAACTGAATTGCCCAGACTCAAATGCAGTGGTGCAAGATAGGATTTCCATCGTGACTAGAGCATATGAGGGTATGTTTCCTTATAGCTGAGAGATGTGCTGTATCTAAAAGCAAATCAGCTAAATATCCAGTGTCCAGTCCGCCACATCATACTGATGTTTCCAGGAAAACTTTCCCAGGATCTGCTTGGACATCTGCCCTGTCTGCAGTACATCTGCTTGTAGAATATCCAGATATGTTCATATCTCACTCAGGAAATCTTGGAACTATGCAATAACCCTCCCCTATTGAACCAGACAGTGCAGATTCTTATTGTCTGCAAAAGAAACCCCATACAGTTCCACTCCAATTTTTATTTTCAGCCAAACAGCTAATTGACATTCATATTTCTAAATGGCTACTTGACATTTATGCTTGCATAATAAGGTACAATTTTAAAATATTCAATCAAAATTTTGACATCTTCCCAAACTGGCTACTTCCATAAATTCAACTCAGTAACTCATGTAATAAAATGTAAGTCTTATTTGACTCATTTCGTCTATTGAATTTATCTACATTGTCTGTTGTCTCAGTCTCCACAATGTATCCTTAAATATGACCAGAGCTAGGATAGGTAGCCCTGTGTCTATCCTAGGAATTCCCCCAATTAGCCTTCTCTCCAATGTGCTGTTCTCATTTTCATCTCTGCTGTGGGTTGCTTATAAATGGAATCATCTGCTGCCCTGACTTACTTGCTCTTAGATTACTGTGTAAATTACTGTATAAAAAGAATTTCAGAACATAATCTCTTTCTTTTTTTGTTTGTTTTGTTTTGGGGCTACACCCTATGGCACCCAGGAGTTACTCCTGGCTCTGTGTTCAGAAATCGCTCCTGGCAAGCACAGGGCACCATATGGGATGTCAGGATTCGAACCACTGTGACCCTGGTTAGGCCACTTGCAAGGCAAATGCCCTACTGCTGTGCTATCTCTCCAGCTCCAAGACCATCTCTTTCAAATGAGAAAAAAATACATAAATAATGACCTCAGTATACCATAATATGTCTGAGTAATATCAATTATCACTGCATCCATATGTACTCAATGGGGAAACAATATTTTCAGCTCCTCCTCTTGGAATTTTGAATCCTTTGACTCTTCTTTATAGTAAATACTTTCTCTTACCAAGGTTTCATTTTTCTTTGACACAATCCTTTGTTTTTTATCCTTGGCTCCCCTATTCTCATTCCTGTTATTCTGCAAACAGTGATTCTAATACTTGCTAGGAGAACATTAGGAATAAATTTCAGCTTTGGACTGTGTAGACAACGCTGTGAAGATAATCTTCATGAAAGTATTTGTATATCGTCTTGTGCTCAGCACCACCCTTGATGTAGTAATTGGGGATCCTACTGAAGAATAACTAGTTCCAAAGGCACTGCTTATAAGTCACTGGTTCTCAACATAGGGTAAGTGATTATTTCGTCTCAAGCATGCATTTGATAATCTCTGGAGGCAGTTATGGTTGCCAGAACTTGCCAATATGGTATGGAAGAACAGAAGCCACAGGTGTGCAGTGACCAGAGATCACAGGTGCTACTAACATTCTAAAATACACATGGCATCCCTCATATTGGGTCCCATATGTCCATGACTCCAAAGAAGTAAAAACAAACAAACACAGTCTGACTATAAAACACTACTTCAAATATCTTTATCTCTTTATCTGGCAGTAAAACAATGCACACACATACACACATACTCAATTCTTATAGGTGAGTAGGAGTAATAACATTGCCAAATATTTACTCTAAGGGATAGTATAAGTAACATGATATCCCATTGGCTTTGGCAAATAGGTCCTTAATACTAATGGAAAAACTAATGTTGCTGTTTCCCTCATGAAGGCCTAAAAAGATCCTCTAATTTCCCAAAGTTTAACTGGAAAGAAATCAAATGTAGTAATGAAAATACTCAATGACCTGGGAAAAACTAAGTAGAAAGTTAGATCTTCAAGAACTGATGGTGACTAATTCCATTCATGAGAGACTGGATGTGTACAAATCTCAAGCCACCTACTATTTAAAATGGTTCTATCTTCTAGCGTTGCCTTAAAATGAATTGTAGAATTATTTGAAGCTAGAAGTAACATAGTGGACTAACAGTATGAAAATGAAAATTGGGCCTAAACACTAATGTCTCCTTTAGCTATCATGAAAAAAATATGTGCACCCAGTGTATTGCACCATTATTTCAGAATCTTTCCTGATTTCCAAGTTTCATATCAACTTTTCCCCCCAGAATAAAACCCATATGCTTTGGGATAATGCACCAAGGCAAAGAAACTTCTCTCTCTCTTTCTCTTTCTCTCTTTCACATACACACATAGATTAAAAACTCAATACCCCCAGACACATTTGACAAATTTTCTGGATACCAAAAATAAGAGTTGTAAATTGCGTTTGGACTCTTCAAAGCCTACACAATTTTTCAGGCACAGGTTTAGAAGTGCACCTTTGTTCATGCCACATAAAAGAAAGCAAACCTTTGTTTAATGGTTAACAATTTTTGGCAGCTACTGCCTTTTAAACTGCTCCAAGGCCAAGATGACTATCTGTAGAGGCAAATTACAGATCACTTAGACAGGAGATTATGCCATGTCGACCTGCTCTGAAGTTTGATTTTAAACATTGATTCTATTCTCATTGTATAGGCTACATTTTCTTGAGCTTTCATAGCTAGACGAAAAGGCAAGCAACAAGCCAATACTTGTATGCAGTCATTGAAAAGGGCTTGGAGGCTTTAGAGATCCATGAGCGTCTGTAGGTACGCCTGTCTCTTGTCACTTAGTGCTTAAAATGCCAACAACTCTACAGTTAGAGTTTAGAAATGTCTCATAACAACTAGGAATTTATTTGGTTTTATTTCAGGTTTGGCATGTTGTAGGGGCTACACCTGGTGATGCTTAGGCTCTATGATCACTGATTGCTACCAGCAGTGCTTGGAGAACCATAAGGTGCTGGGGAGCAATATAAAAACCAAAATTTAGACTTGTCTATTAGCAAAGGAAGTTTAGAACAGACTCAACCCAGTGCCTTATCTTTGAAATTAGGTATTATTCTATCATTCAGCTATGAACTTAAATGTAATTTATTCAAAATAAAGTCTGTACTAAGATGCAAGTGGAAGCTGCCATGATAGAAGCCAGAGAAATAGTACAGTGTGTAGGGAGCTTGCTTTGCACAGAGCTGATACAGACTCGATCCCTAACCTGGCTAAAGCCCCTTTGCAAAGCACACACATGTATCCATACACACCATACACACACACACATGCACACGCACACTTTTACACGCACAGCCCTTTTGATAAGATGCTAATCAAGTCTCCAAAAGTGTTGGTGGCCTACTAAGAGCAGGATTTGTTTGAAACTATAGGAAGTTAAAAAATCAAGCCCATGTATATGGTGACCAACATAAAAACTATATTCTCAGGTCACCTTGTATATCTGTTCTTGTAGTACCCTGAACTTGTAGTGACAACTTAAGTCTTCATTGCCAACTGGGGCAGTTGACTGTCACAGACCGGTTGGTCTTGACACAAAGAAACCTTGGAAAGGTGTGTACTGGGGTCAGCTGATGGGTAACAGAGGGCCAATGAGTCAAGTTGATAACAAGCTCTGTTCTGTTTATTCAAGGCACAAGGTAGAATACTTATACTCAATTTCTTGACAGATCATAAGGCTAATTTACCAAAAAAGGCATAGGGGAAAATTGTGAAAAGCATATTTCTGACACAGGATGGTTTCACTTTTAAGGCTGCTTCTTGCTATCAGTAGTTTCTCAGTAGCAAGGTCAGTTGAGAATTGTTTTGGTTCTATGCACACTGAACTGGGGCCTGAAATGTTAACTCTTACTATGGCTGTACATAGGCTAAGAAATAAAAATACTTAAGTCTAAGCAAATGTTCCTCATAGGGCATTATTATATGTCTAAGTAATTTTTAATGTCAGCTAAATACTGTGTCAAGTAATATTTATGCTCATCCCTTTATTTCCCAAATGCTTAATGAACAGGCAACCAAGGTTTTTTCAGAGCCCTAATGCCTGTGAGTACAGGTAATTTTTAAGCATCATTTCTTACAGCTAATACTTTTTTCCAAATGTCCTCTCTGCGAGTACAGACTGCTTTGAAAAAGTTTCTGTAATAGCAAACCATTTAAAAAAAAAACCTCCCTTTGGTAATTAGGGCCTTTATAAACTTAGTGCCTTTCTAGGGCTCAGGATCTGTTAACATGGGGGATGTAGCAGTTGACTACACTGTTGTAGTGGCTGCCATCTTTTTAGTGCTTTGATCTGTGAGTTAAGAGATATGCAAATACAGTCTCCTTATACTTTCTCATTGCTGTAAGAAAATAAAAATGCAAGTTATAGTAGCTCAACTCTACCTGGGTAAAATTTGAGCAACTTCAAACAATTGATGAAAGTTGAATGGAACCTCTAGAGATCAGACCGAGGAGTTTTCAGCTTCATCCTTAGAAAGGAACTTTTATGGACACTTGTGAGGCAAGATGGGGATATTTAAAGCATAGATAGACTTTAATGGAGAATTAAGGATTTATTTATTGGTAATTTTTTGTTTGTGATTAAACCCAGTTTTATTTATTTACCTGGGAAATTAATATTTAATAGTGAAATGAAGCTTTACTTTGAAGAACTCCAGAAGAAGCAAAGAGCAGACAGTTTAGAGTGCCTAAGCTTCACTCTAAACTTGTAGCAGTGTTTTTCCTAATTAAATAAATAACTTGTATTTTAAACAGAAACAAAAACTTAAAGGGATTACAGTGAGGAACTACTACATACTTCTTATGAAGTTGAGAAATCAAAACAAACAAAAAACTCTTCAGTATCAAGTGTTGACAAGAATAGGAAGCAACTGGAATTGTCATATCCTGCTGGCAAAAGTGCAAAATGGTGAGAGGGTCTTTGAAAAGAGAGGCAGTTTCTTGTAAAGTTAGGCGGAGAGTTTGATAATGAAGCAATTTCACTCCTAGAAATTTTCCCAAGAGAAGTTAAAGTTTATATTCACACAAAACCCTCTATATGATTATGGTTGCTTACTGTAACTTAATCTAATGTTTTCCAAAACTAGAAAGAGCCCAAACATCCTACAGTTGGTAAATGAATAAATAGTATTATCTTCATACATTAGAATTTATTTACAATAAAATTTAGCAACAAAAATGGCAGATTAATGATACATTTGGAACCTTTATTCTGGTACTAGGTAACTTTAATTCTTGTCTTTGTTTCTATTGCATATCAAAGGAATATATTCATGCAAAATCATATTATTGTCTGTTTGTTATAATAGACAAAATGCAAATAACGCAATATAAGTCAACTATGGATATGTTATGGGCAAATGATGAAGGAGAACAAGTAAATAAGACTTCTGATTGGTCAACGAAGTCCTCTGATTGATTGTTATGTAAGCACTTTGTTTGGTTTTCATGTTGTGTAACCAAATCGTATTAGTCAGTTTTCCAAAACCTCATTTATATACACAGCAGATTATAAGATGGGGATACATAATTCATATAAGAATAGGTAATAAGGTGATTGTGTTGTGTTGGTGGGGTTTCTACCTGGGTACAGAGCTTGTTGCTGGATTCTTAAGAGCTGGTGGTCAGTCTGCTATTCTCTTTTACCATCTATAAGAACCCAGAAACTAGTGATATCTACTACTGACAAGATAAAGAATAGAAGGGTTTATGCTACATTACATATGAACCTTAAACCATTAGATTCATTAGTGCATTATAAACCATTATTGCAAGTTTATTACAAAGGCGTACATATTGTAAGATTCCATTTGCTTTCAGCATGGGAGGGTCATACTAGGAGTCAGTACTCAGGGACTTCCCCTGGCTTTGTGTTCAGGCACTCCCTGGCCTGGACCAAACCCCTGCAAATGTCTGAAGCAATAGTGATAAAATAAGAGCATTTTATTTCATGACTATATTTTATAGAGGAAGCATTGGTCAAGTTGTGTTCTTCAGAGTGGCCTGTACGTGCACTGCTCTCGGTTTTCTATGTAGATTCCATTCTTCTACCTGCTGGGATAGTGAATATCATTTTCTCCTACTTCATTGCATTTAAGAGTAACAGTTATTTGCCACTTCTCATGTGTTATCTTTTAGAGGTACCTGGTATATAACGAGGATTAAGATTTTGTTCATTAATATTTTCCTGGTTTTAGATGAGTGTAGGCTGCATTTGGTTTGAAGAGATTATTGTCTTTTTCTCAGTTATTCAGTTCTTTCATTAAAAGAATTTAACCTATTTCTTCCATTTGAATTAACGAGCCTCCATTATAAATAAAAATGTTTCCTTAAACTTCTTTGCCTGTAGCATGCAACCCTATGAATTCCTTCCAGATAAATATTCCATCGCTCCTTTGATCACTGAAAGAAATGAATTCCAGCAGTTCTGTTTTGTAAACAACTTTGCAATAAAAAAAAACAGTGCTTATGTACAATGAATGAAACCCATTTTAGACAGGATGTGGGTTTTAGGTTCCAAATTTAGTGTCTTGTTCCAACCAAGAATGTGATTAAAAATATATTGGAATGAATATTGAGGAAATGTTAATAATTAATTGAAAACCTTTCTGTTTCTTCAAAATTGAGAAAAGTAATGATCTCTAAACTCCTCGTTTTCTGTTGCTAAAAAGGATGTCCTTGCCATATATATCAGGTAAAATGAGAGGAATGAAAGATCATGCTTTATTGACTGGGCCAGCAAAAAAAGGAAATTGCTTCTATTCACTCACTAAATAGTGTTGTTGTAAGGAGATAATAATTAAATAATAAATAAAATGCTATTTATTTCAGAGTAATAACCCCAAGATATGTAACCCTGGGTTTTAATCATATAGTTCTCTTTGTTTTCCTCCTACGTTGCCTCAGAACTCTGTAAAATAGTGTCTAAAAGTAGTCATTATTACATGTAATTTGATTGATAATAGAGGGAAGAGATTGCACATGAATTGATCAGCTATGCTTTCTCTTGAATAGTACTGAATTGATATATGCAAAGCACTAGCCAGAATACAGATTACAGAGCCTAGTCTAGTGAGGAAAGATGCTGCCAAACCATAAGCGATGGAAATTAGTCTTCTCATTTTGTTAGTTTTCATGCATTTGTGTGAATAGTGTGAAATTTCGTATGGTTATTTCCATGGATGCTAGAAGTAAACATGAATGTTTTAAAATAAAGACAGTCATGATTGGGCAACCCAAAAGTCATGACTAATAAAACCTGGCAAATAAATCTCTGAATATGTAATGGAAGGACAGCCAGGAATAAAGACATCAAGAGGTTCTGTGGCCAAATATCTCAGCCAGCAGGAATTACCCTGCAGGTGGAGAATCCAAATCCAGTTGAGGTGAAATGATTTTGCAATCCTATGATAGCTTAGAAATTTCCATTGCACTTTTCGGATGCATTAATTTTACCAGCTCTCTTCTGTGTTATGTAAATGTTAAATTGTAACTCAACATGTCTCATGAATTTAACCACAAGTCCTCAGATTTTCTGAGAAGTATGTCAGCATCTTTCCCATTTATTTTTGCCTTTACGAGAAATCTGGAAGTGGACTTTCTGCTCACAGCCAAAGGAATTATTAGAGTGGGAAGTTTTGGTCCAGATCAAAGCAGTACTTCTGGTCTGACTTAATTTTTATTAATTTAACCCCTTGATGTATTAGCTTAGGTTGTTTTCTTAAGCTTCTTTGATCCCATATGTTGAGGTACTTGCTCAATCCCCTTGCAGTTTGTGATTGTATGAAATTTCTCCATGTATATTAGAAATATTGGTGCTCAACTATTACAGTCCAGAAAATGGTGCTCTATGACCTTTACCCTAAAATTTTGAATTATTTCAGTAGCTCTGCACTTAGTCAAGAATACATGCATTAGTTCCCAAGTATGAGAAGACATTGCTCAAGTACTTACTTAAATATTGAACTGATCTTTCAGAATTAATGACCCACATGAAGGTTCCTAATATGTACACCCCAAAAAAGTCACTGGGTATCTAGAAGAGAACAAAAGAAAAATGAATTCAGGCCTTAGCCTGTGCTGAAAACCTTGCTCAGTTCATGACTTGCAGATTTGTACAAATATTGCGATTTCAAATATTCTTTTGAGTCACGTTATTGCTTATTTGGGACAACTGAGCATTTCTGCTTCCCAAGACCAATAGATGGTAAACTCTCTCCCTTTCAGTTGGTAATTCCAAGTCTTTTCATCAAAACCTCATACTGGAGTCCTAAAATTACTTAGTGAAAAATGTTTTTGACTGTGGCCATATCTTAGAACCACATCTGCTGAACTATGAGGTTTCTGGAGCTGTGCTCATTCTCCTCCAGTTGCCATATGGCTGACTTATTTTATGCCGAGAGACAGGCATGAGCAGAATAACCCAGCAACTGCAATGATTTTGTAGTCTATTCACTGGTGTGGGGGCACAAAACTCTTATTTTTACAAGGTGAAAGCAAATTGCAGACAATTGTTTTACATGCAGAACAATTTGCTTAATATTTCAACTTTAGTCTTCCTAAACAATAGACTAAAATGTGGCTCTCTGCATGACTTATGCCAATATCAAGGCTAATGAAATTTAAACCACAAAAACACCTTTTGACAGTTTACTGAAATTGACTTTTTAACTCCAACTCAAATCTGCAAAGTATGACAGAATTTGGAAATTACATTTCCAGGAAACTAATAAGGCATGATAGAAAGGGAAAATATTGATAGGTATATTTTTCTCTCTATTCATTCTCCCAGGTGGGTGGCCAGGCATTTTGCATGCCTGACTTTATGTGTGAAAAATATATATCTTCCAAGGCATTAAATTCTAAAATGGCATACCATTAATTTAGTAAAGAATTCCAAGGTATTTTATCCTTAAGAATAAATATACAAAAATATCCTCACAAGGATTCCTATTATAGAACATAGATTGCAGAAATTCAAGAAAATCCCAGAAGATATGAGGAAAATAGAATTGATATCTAACTCCTAAAAGAGTTAGTTGCTGCTTTTTTCTGAGAAGAGGAATTTAGGGATTACTTCTGGCTCTGTGTTCAGGTTCAAGGGTTCATATAGGATGCTGGGAATAGAACCTGGGTTAGCTGGATGGAAAACAAACAGTTTAACCATTGTGCTATGGCTACAGCCTCATCATTTGCCATTTTTAGAGTCTGAACTTCCTAGACTGAAGTTATTTTCCCTCCTTTATTTATCCATAAGTATGTTTTAAAAGCTTGGATTGCAAAGGTATATTCTGTTTAAGATGAACATTATACAAAACACTAGGCCAGAGGTGAATGTTAGTATTTCTTTTATTTCAACTTACTGAAATAATTTAAGACAAAAATTTGGTTCAAATTACTAATATAATAAAATTCCACATTAAGAAGCTATTTAATAATAAATAACAGGCATGTATATTCCAGTTTGGTAAAAAAAAATACCTAGAGAAACCTCAACAGGAAGACTAACAAATTTAATAAAGATCTAAATTCTTGATAAAGGTGTCTCTAATTTGTGAGGATATTGTAAATATTAGTAATTTGTTTAAATTCCAAGGTATTTCTAGAGAGTAACAGTGGGCTGAAATATAAAGAACACTGTTTAACTCTCAGACAATTGGGAATCGGAGTTTCAAATTACAGCACCCACCAGTCTTTAAAGACAATGAAGAAACAAAGAAATTTTCATGCTCTGGTGGATGGGGGCACTAGTCCTGTCCAATCATTGAGCTCAAACAAAGCCTCAAGTTTCATCAGAGGGGGCCTTAAAACAATACTCCACGCAATAGCCATGGAAATACGTCAGTCATTGGAAGAACAGTTCAACCAACTGAAAGATGATCTCATGGGAAGGGGGGTCAAAAAGTCCACATACATGGGATTGAAGGAGTTAAAAATATAAGTGGCAGACTGGAGAGGACAGAGTATGAGGGCACTAGTAATGGGAGTTGATATTGGTGGTGGTCTTTATATTGAAATATTAGATGCCTAAATCTCAACTATGAACAACTTTGTAAACCATGTTTCTTTAGTTAAATTTTAAAAAGCCAAGGTATGCCATACCTCTCTCTATAGCTGTACAGCAGAGGTTCCCAAACTTCTTTGACCCACCACCCTCTTTTCAGATCAATAAATCACTCTTCACCCCCTAAATTTAATTTGCTTAATTTGGGGACCACACCTCACTGTGCTTATGGCTTCCTCCTGGATCTGAGCTTAGGATTCAATCTGGGGAAGGGGGGGGGCTCTAAAAATGATGAGTGGTACCAAGGTTCAAACCTCCTGAAACCACTACTTCCCTTCCCAAGATCATTCTAGCATTCAGACGTTTGGGAGTGGAGTGACATATTTCTTGCCCACTTAAGGAAATACTGACAAAGAACAATGACTAAAGTCATTAACAAGAGTTTTACAAAGTGTTCAACAGTATTTGAATTGACTATAGCCATTTTCTTAGTTCTCTGCCCCTTGAAGGTGATTTTCCATCCAAAGAGGACCAGTTAGGAGGGTCATATCATCTCATCCTCATTGTGTCATTGACTATTATTTGCTACAGAACTGGCAAATACAATGTAAGGACCAAAATCGACTATACATGAATTCTGCCATGGCCCCTCCATTACTCCCTGTAGCTCTATATATTATTTCTTCAGAAGGTATTATTTTTAGAGCAGTCCACAAATCCAAAACATTTCTTCTCTGACTTCTCGCTCATAGTAGTTGACTCAAGCAGCTGGTTATTTACATTTTCTGAGTCTGCCACATTTGCCTGCCTTCCTTGTTCTCACTGAGTCTAAGCCCAGTGAGATCTTAGTCTGTGATCTTGCTAACATTTCATGGCTAGCTTTGTCACTTTTTTTTTACTAAAATCTCTTGGTATTTGGTTTCTCTTTTTTGGTCAGGTATCCAACTGCCATCAATATATTTTTTCTTCCAATATACTCTAAATCCCAGAATTGTTTTCTTCCTGCCTGGTATTTCCACCTTCAAGTGGACACCACCAATAGGCCTTCCTCACAACCATCCAGGCATCCCTGCCCTTGATCTGAATTTAGATGTGAACTGTAAGCTTTTCGCTAATAGTGTGAAGTTGATTTGCTGGTAATGAGGATGGTGCTGCAGCATCATTTTCTGAAAAATATAGCAAGAAGGAAGTCTTCGAGCTCAGAAGAGACTATGGAGACATGAGTTTCTTGCTGTGTGAAATCTCGGATAAGATCCTGGAACAAGAAAGAATATTGGTGAAATCTGAATAAGATCAGTTCCTTTGCTGTAGCATATTATTATGGTAAAGTCAATTTCCTAGTTTTGATGGCATGTCTATGATTTCATGAGACGTTAAAGATATGGCAGAATATATGCGAAGTTCTTGTACTATTACCGACATTTTTCAGTCAGTCTAAAATTATCTTCAAAAGCAAATATTAACTGCTGTATGTAAATCAAATATCATTTCCTGAGTGATGGCTTTTTGTAGGAGACCAGTTATAAAAATTACTCCAGAAGTTTCTTTTTAATTCTTTTTCAATTTTGATTTTGTTTTTGTTTGTTTGTTTGTTTGTTTTTGTTTTGGGTCACACCCGGCTGTGCTCAGGGGCCACCCCTGGCTCTGCACTCAGAAATCACTCCTCGCAGGCACGGGGGACCATATGGGATACCAGGATTTGAACTGCCATCAATCCTGAATTGGCTGCATGCAAGGCAAATGCCCTACCACTGTGCCATCTCTCCGGTCCTCTTTTAATTCTTTTTACTTCATATTACTACTAAAAATCTTTACAAATCCTCTAAAATAAAATATCTCAAATGAGATACAGTATGATAAATAATTCACTACTTGCTCTTATTTTGGTTTTAGAGACAGAACCAGCAGTGTTCAGGGATTACTCCTGACTCTGCACTCAGGAATCACTCCTGATATATCAGGGATCATATGAGTTGTTAAGGATCAACCCTGGATTGTCCACATGCTCTTTCTGCTGTATTATTTCTCTGACCCGCATAATTCTACTACTTTTGCTGAGGTTGTTTCTTCTCTCCAGGATAGTGTCCAGAACCCAGATGTGAATTCTGGGTTTTCTCCCTTTTTTATTTAAATAACATGGTTTACAAAGCTGTTCTTAATATTTCTAAGGGGGGTGAGAATTCAATGTTCTAGTCTGAAAAGTTCTTGCAGTCTTCATCCAGAGCAACAAAATTTGTACCGAGAGCCTTCTAAATAGATTGAGATGCTTGAGGATGGAAGAAATCAAACAATGAAAGTATATTGATCACCATATCAAAAAAATTGCTTGATAAAGTTTGGGAAATCATTTTATGTAACATTCTGAAACTGTCAGGGATGGTTTTCAACTGTAGAAAATACTGGAAGGTAAAATGAAATGATTACATCTTTTAGAAAATACTATCTTAATCAGCATATATTTGAGACTTTTAGACAAATTCCTTGATTTTAATTCTGCCTCTTTTCAAAGAAAAGTGTTTGTTTGTCAAACATGTAAATTTTATGTAAATTTATACACAAATTACTTGTAATTTAAAAAAGACAAAGATGACTATTGGGATTCATTTCTTCCTCATTCCATATGCATTTGGGCTCCTCCCTTTTAAGGGACAAGCTGCTGGTCAATACCTTGGGGCCAGTATCCAAAGACTGAATAAAAGAAGCCTAGAACAGGACATTGATAGAGATGCCTTGTCACTTCTTGTCTAGCTGTTCAAGAACACAAACTCACCACGTATCAGAGCTTCCATTGATGTTTACTAATACCCTCATCCTGAGAAATACTGACCAAATTACTAACCTGAGGTATAGACTCAGTGGCTACAGATCTGGGCCAAAATAGCCTTGGCTAAAAATTCCTACATTCACCCTTGGAATAATTTGTCTTTTCTAAACTTGAGGGCTACACAGAACCTAGGTTTGTCATTATAGAAGATAAATGTTACACATTTTTTTGGTTTTTCAGGCCACAGCCGTTTGATGCTCAGGGGTTACTCCTGGCTAAGCACTCAGAAATCGCCCCTGGCTTGGGGGGACCATATGGGATGCCCGGGGATAAAACCGCTGTCCTTCCTTGGCTAGCGCTTGCAAGGCAGACACTTTACCTCTAGCACCACCTCGCTGGCCCCAGGTTACACATTTTTTTAATATTTTTTTATTTTTAATTATGAAAACAAAGATGCAAAGAGAGAGGACAAGGTAAGGTTACAGTGGAAGGACAATCACAAGCAACATAATTCTCAGAATAAGTCCTCTTGCTGATATGTTAACTTTGAATTTTGGCCAACGAACATTAAGAGAAATAAAACAGAATCCATGTACAATTACTTTGTTTGTCAAGTCCCCAGATTATATTATTATAATTATTATATAATTATATACATAATAATGTTTCTTAACAGCACACAAGGCTATCTAAAGTCATAAAACTTATGTAGCTCCTTAAACATTAGAGGCAAACTATTTTTAACATTTCCATGTACATGCATATTAGTTTAAGTTAACCTCAAAAATTTAAGTGGGTTTTTTGTAAGGATTAGAGTCAAAGGAGCACAGTAAAAAACGGTGTTAGAGTGGCATTGTTGTTTGCACAGGCCCACCAAAATATGAGGGGCATGGAAAGAAATAACCTTGGCCTAAATACAAAGAGACCCTATCCCTGAAGTTTTCTGGCATAAGACCAACTCTAGGCTCCAGGCAAGCTAGATAGTCCAATCCAATACATTGTAGTGCCAACACACTTTTGTTTTTTATACAATCTCTGTTGTTGGTATCATGTTTCTGTATCAAAGATCCTGGAATCTGCATATCCTGCATTGAAGTTAGGATGTGGAACGTCCTCCTGCCTCACCTCATAATAAAAGGGCAATGCATGAAGCCCTATCCTGTAAGCAGGTCCTTGTTGTTGTTAGTCTTCTCAGTGTTAAGGGAAGACAATTCTGAGCAGTTCGACTTTTGAGCAGTGGCAGGGTCTTCCGTGATAGAGGATTGTTTCCTGGTGATGTTATAGACAACTTGGATGTTTCATGGATGGCTTCCATGGTTCAGAGGTGAATGGATAATGCCCTTTCTTCTGAGGCCTGTGCCAGGTCATTATGTCAGTGTTCAGGGTATAAGGTCCCTTTACATTACAAGATTTGTGCGTTCCAATCTCTATTAAATAAGATCTTATTTGTATGGATAGCAATTTCCCATTTTAATGTGCCTATACAAAAAGGAACAATGCCACATGGTGTTACTGGCGAATATGGGGAGCACAAGAACAAGTCCAACA